>VZUI01049250.1:0-94295 GCA_013401135.1 Cettia cetti | reverse complement strand
CGCGTCTTCTCTCCCTGGTTCACTCTCAGAATCAGTCTTAAAGATACAGAAACTCAATATACAGCACAAACAGAATGGACGACTGGGGATACAAGCATCATAAAGTCACCCTAGGACATAGTCCAATTTAGTTCCCATAGATATTTGAAATGAGTGAAAGTAGGGGTTTTTTCAATATTCTTTCATGTTCCTAACGCCATTTCCGTAGTAGGCATGTAACAGTGCTAAAATGTGGCAGAAGCAGCTTGAAGCATAATCTGTTTAGTTTCTTCTTACATCTGATTTACTAAATTGGGCTGCTTACAGTTGGGGTCATCCAAGCTGGTAATTGAATCAAAAAATCACACCTAAAATAAAAAGAGTTGTAATTCTGAAACGTGAAATCACACGGTACACACAATGTATCACAAAAAGAAGTTGCACAGTCATCAGTATTGTAGGGAAATCAGAAGAAAACAAATAAATATTATATTTTAAGCTATAGTAAAAAAAAATTGTGTTCTTTGAAATTTTTTGGCACTTCCTCTAAAAATCTTTTTAAAATTATTACAAAATACATTTTTCTGTGGGACCATTATTCTACTCCCGTTCCTCTGTCCTGGTTTTGGTATGTCTTGCCCAAGAAATTTTTTCATAAGTTGCACATAAGATTAGAGGTTTTTGTGTGAGAAAATTTTACAGTTAAACACACCAAAGGAACGTTTATTTTAATTTTCAAGGGTTCTGAGTTTAGATAGATTATTTATCAATTGTGAGACCAAATATATTAAAGCTAACTTTGGCACGTTACCTTTAATAGTCAAATACTTGTTCCTTTTAAAAACAAATAATTTGTTGACAATAAAAAAGAGTGTCACTTCAAAGAGAATTTTCAAGCAAAACAATTCAACAGGAAAATTAGTGGTTTTAATTTCAAGAAAGAGTTAACATGTGTAGATGATTGCAGGTTTATTCAGGTATTAGTCTCTAATGCTGCTACTCATTATTTTGCTGTAGAATGGTTTGGTATTTAGAAGGGTTCTTTGAAGATCATCCAGTTCCAATTCCTGCCATGGGCAGAGACATCTTTCACTAAACCAGATTGCTCAAAGCCCCTTCCAACCTGGCCTTGAACATTTCCACGAATGGGGAATCCACAACTTCCCTGGGCAACCACCCCAGACCAGCACAATATAGAACATCTGATATCTCTTCTAGGCTTATCCCCTTTCAGTTTAAAGTCATTCCTCTTGTCCTATAAATGCATGCCTTTGGAAAAAGGTTCTCTCCTTCTTTTCTGAAAGTCCCCTTCAGGTACTGGAAGGAAGCTATAACGTCTTCCCAAAGCCTTCTCCAGGCTGAACAATGCCAACTCTCTCAGCCTGCCTTCATAGATTAGGTACTTCAGCCCAGTGATCCTCTTTGTGGCCCTCTGCACTTGCTCCAACAGGTCCATGTATTTCTTATATTGGAGGTCCCAGATCTGGATGCAGTGCTTCAGGTGGGGTCCCACTGGAGCAGGAGTGCAGAATCCTGTCCCTTGCCCTGCTGGTCACTCTGCTTTGGAAGCAACTCAGGATACAACTGGCTTTCTGGGCTGCAAAGGCACGTTTCTGGGTCATGTCAAGCTTCTCATCCACCAGTGTTGTGTGCATGTTTTTGCTAATGGTTTACCCCTATATTCTCCTCTGCTTACCCTTGAGGTTGGTTTATCCCTGAAGCTGTCCCTACCCCTTTCCCAGTCTGTCAGGTTGACCCTGTCCTTTCCACCAGAACCCTCTGTGTCAATCCCCAGTTGTTGCCACCCCTTGCCAAAGCCCCTCCTTGGAAATCCCCTAAACCTGGAGGCACCATTTGCTAACCCAAGACTGTATCCACCCCCTTTGTTATCCCATTGGTTAAGTGCTTTGGAATCCCCACCCTGTACTCCTCTCTTGCTGGGTTGTAATTGCTGTTGCCTTGTGTCCACCCACTGTTCCACCCCAGTTTAAAAGTCCTGTGCACCCCTTGCTCGGGGCTTATTTGGCTTCTGACTGGTTTTGGAGGTGAGCTCTTGTTGCTGGACCCTCAGATCAAGAGCCTCCCTCTCCTCCTTTGTCCAGTCCTTGACAGTATCTGAATTACCTTCCTAGAGCACACAGCTCTGGGGTGCTGCCTGCAGATAGCACATAGCTAAGGCACACCTGGCACGGTGCTGGGGTGTGTGTGTATTCCACCTGGAGCTGGCTGGGACACCAGTGATTTAGGGACTGTGTCACACCAGCATTCCCAAGACATTGTCCTAAAAGCTGTTCTCAATCCTTTCATTCCCTATCCTATATTTATGCTCAGTATAGCCCCAAAATAAGTGCTTGGCCTTATTGAACCTCATGAGTTTTGCATGAGCCCATTTTTCCAACCTGTCCAGGTCCCTCTGGATGACATGTTGATGACCACACAGTGCTTGGTGTCGTCAGTGAACTTGCTGAGGGTGCCCTTGATCCCACTGTCTCTGTCACCAACAGGATGTTGAACAGCATCCAAATAATGCCACTGGGTTACACTTGGACATCAGCTCTTGACCTCAGCTCTCCAGTGCAAGCATCCAGACAATTTCTTACCACTAAGTAGTCCACCCATTAAAACCATCTCTCTTCAGTATAGGGACAAGGATGCTATTTGGGGTGGTTTGTACCAGTCAGCTTAGATGACTAGTTAGCTCTTCTCTTATTCACCAATGTTGCAAGTCTGTTGAAGAATCCCTGTAGATTTGTCAGGCATGATTTCCCATTAGTGAAGCCATGTTGGCTGTCACAAATCCCATCCTTGTTTTCCATGAGCCTCAGTAGTTCTCAGAAGGATCTGCTCATTGATCTTGCCGGTCCAAGGTCATACCATATAGAAATATAGGTCTTAGCATAGGTCATATCCCACTATCACAAAAATGTTTGTTAGCAGAATGGGGATACATGCAGTGGCAGAAAATAAAATATTAAGTCAACTTTGAAAAGTTTGGAACTTATTTCTGATACCAACTTTTATGTTTTTTCCGCTCATATGACAGCTGGGCTATCAGGAAATGCAAAAGTAGTCCTACGACACATTTTTTTCCCTTTATTTCATCTAGTGCACAGAATTTCCACTTGTTAAAATAGAAACCATAACCAGTACTCACTGCTCACAGAATCCTGTTGTAAAGTGCTTCAGGGTGTTGCATAAAAAACAGAGAATATTTGTTTGAAAATCCTAGAAAAAGTTTGTGTGGATTGGTGTGAAGGGGAAATAGAATCAAGTGTTCCGGGGAGTTCTTATTTTTAATATTGTGCTTGAAAAATATTTATCCATACATACTAAAATTAATCAAAACAGTGCTTGAAGTTTGATAAAACTCTCACACCTCTTTGAAATCCATTTTTTTTGTCTGTCTTTCTTTGACAGGCTGTTAGTAGTTGTTAAATTGAAAGAGAAATACATTACAAAATGTTTCTTTGTAGACTATGGTGCAGAACTTATTTTCTCCTTCTAGGCAGCATCCATTTTTCAGTTTTCAGAAATACTGCTTTCACAAAAAAGAGTGCAACTAGTCTTTTATACAGGTTTCCTTGAAAAAAAAATATAGTATACACAATTATTATATGCTAATACAAGGCTCAGTCCCTCTATTTAGAATGATTTTAAGAGAAACTTCTTCTATTTATATATATAAGGAAGAATATTTATATAAATATATATATATGAGAAAAATAAGTGTTGCAAGTATTAGTATAGCTAAAGAATCAACAGGACAGGTTTATTAATGTATTCTATGTTTTCACAAATCATGGATACTTTGTTGTTTTGGAGGTTTTGTTTGGTTGGGGTTTTTTGTCTGTTTTGTTCATGGTTTTGTTTGTTTGCTTTTTTGAATTGCTTGGGGATTTTTTGAGCAGGACTTTGGATGAAGCCTGAAACAATGCTTAGAGCCTTGGAAATGAAAGTGAATTATATAATGCAGGATTCTAAAAGTAATTTGAGAATTTTTACCACAAACTGTATATCTGTACTTGCATATAATACAGACTGAAATAAAGATATAAATGATGTGCCTTTGCTTAGCTTTTAACCTAGGGAAATTTATGAAATAAGGGTATTAATTCTCTCCATTCCTTCCTCAAGTTTAGTGAGTTAAAGGAGGCTTCTTGATATTGCTGAAATAGTGAAATTGTTAAAGAATTAAATGAAGTTTGAGAAAATACAAAAAAAAAAATTATCTTTTTTAGAGAGAAAAGCAGGTGGAAGCAATTTTGCTCCCACAAATCCACAATATTATTTTACAGGAATGAAAATATAAATATGTTATTTTCTTCAGAGAATAGCTGCAGGGAGGTACTTGAGGATTACACTGTATACCCAAGAGAAGAGCATGTAAGGAGAAGAAGGAAGCTCTCTAATAGTGTGCTCGACATAGACTACTGACAGAATATAAAATAAGAGTTTCCTGAAGCCTGTAATTTACACAACTCCTAACAAATTATATACGTACCTTTTTGTTTTCACACATTATGTTATATCTATCCTCCCCCCAGACCACCACCCTTTTTTTTTTTTTTTTTTTTTTTTTTTTTTTTTTTTTTTTTTTTTTTTTTTTTAAGTCCAAAAGCAAGAGTGCCCTCTTTCACTCAAAATTCCAGGAAGTTTCTGTCAAGATAGGCTCACACTGGGGGAATGTGACAAATTCATTTGTTTAATTGAAGAATACATATGAACTTAAATAATTTTAGAGTTCAGCTGAGGCAGTTCTTGGAAGACTTACATTTGATTAAATTCATTGACCTTTAGGTTAGTTCCACAGTCTTCACTGCTTTTTTGATGTTGATACTTAGGAAAGAAATTTCTTGTTCATAGGTGTCCTGGCCATGGTTAAATGTAAGACTGTTCTTGTATTGAGCAATATGCCTTCTTACATCCTACTCTTATATTCTCCTGTATATAAAGGATAAGAAACTCAAGTTTTTCATATTGGATGCTTTCTTTGTGTGATTTTATTCACAGTCAAGGGGATAGTTTCATTTCTATGTATGAAATGTTTTCTGTTTGAGGTCACACCAAGCCTCTTCCCTGATAAGGCTGTCAATTGTTCCATACAAATTATTTTCAGAGAGCTTCCCCTTAACTCTGAAATTTGTTGAGTTATCCAGTTCTGCCATGGGTTATGCCTTCAAGAAAAAGGATGCTTTCATGACAATGTTTCTTATAATGAGCTCTGACTATTGGAGCTTAAAAGCATTCAGGATCCCTCACACACCATACTGTTCCCTTTGAGGATATTTTGTAAAGCTGAACACCCTGGTTACTTAAAGGAACATAAGCTTTCCATAAGATAAAAATGCTTCTTCTGAACAAAAATGTCTTTACCCCCTCCCTGCAATGATACAGTTTCCCTTCATGTCAGATTAGTACTTTTTATCAAACTAGTGTGAAAAATACACTCAGAGGTCTATGATGGTTATTGATTCTAGTGGGGCAGAATCCAGGAATACAAATCAGAGAAGCAACTTGGAAGATTTTAGTTCAGATTTTGTGAAGATAATGTGAGGACATGAATGTTTGTTATCGAATCTGTTTTGACTGGAAGATGCAGTTTTGTCCTTATCCTCATTCCATCCATTCCACCTGCATTTTTCTGGCAGGTGAAAAACTCCCAGAACTGGAATTCTGCTTGCACTGGCAGCCTTTAGTGAATGACACTGCACTTTCTTCCTTCTGCAGCAGCAACACCACAATATCATGAAATGAACTCCCTGGAGCTCTTTTCAAATGGCTGGAAAATCTGAATATTTGATTATTCATTTATGCAATATGCATATCCAGAATTGATGTATTCTATAGCTTCAATTAAAAGTCTATGGGGTTTGTATTTTGTCTACTATACCTCTATATTATATGACGTTTAGCTGACTTGACTAAGCATAACCACACCTGAACATTTTCCTTTGTGAGTGTCAAAAGAACTTTGTCCCAAAGCTATGTTTTCCTAATGCTTACTACTTTTTCTTTCAGCAAATGTCACCACCATTTCCATATCATTAGGAATTGAATTATAGTTGTATCCACAATTTCATATAATAGTGACGTCTTCAAATATTATCCAGAATAAAGGGGTTTTTTTATGTTTGATAGCTATTGGGGTTTTTCTCTCCCCTTATAAAAGTAGATTTTCTAGAATCAACTTCTCAAACATATTAGTTGTACTTTTATGATATAGCTTTCCACTTTAAGAACACTTCAGTTGCTCTGCAGTATCAAAGAGCATCCAATTAAATTAAGTTGGTATCAAGAAATATGTTGTGCTCCTGCAAAAGGAAACACTCACAACTTATGGAAAAATCTTAATGTCAATGATCACTTTGCTTACGTATTTATCCTAATTATAAAACATTTCCTTTTTTTAAAGTGAATCTTACATAATACTCAAAAGTCTTTTTTACATATCAAATTGAAAGCTTCTCTTCAATGTAAATTTCAAACTCTAATAAGTAAAAATATAAAAGAAATCTACTTATGGAATGGAAAAATGTTTCAAGATAGATATTTTTAATCGTGTCTGGGTTTCTTTAAATATATGACTTTATTATGTATATTAAGTTATATTCTCTTTCCTCATTGCAAATTCTAATGATCTTTCTTTATTGCTCTCTTGGTTTCTGCAGTAATTTACAAGGAGACTAAAGTTTAAGACATTAGTATAGGAAGAGTTTAGAGGGAAGTGCTGAACAAAATGGTAATAATTGATGGAGAAGATAAACTTGTATGGAGAACTATTGTAAAAAATGGAAAAAAATTAGTGGAGTAAATATTATTTGAGAGAAAAGTTGAATGATAAAATATAAAGCAACTGCTTTTTTTCACTTGCCTGACTAAAATTCAAATTTTAAACGTAAAAATGTAAAAGAAGTGTAAATAGAAACCACAGTTTTATAAATGATGCTCCATCTATCTAGAATTATGCTCTATTAATTAGAATCTGCACTAAGGGAATTCCTTTCTTAATTTTGCTGGTTTTTTGCAATTTTCAGATTACATTTTTTGAATCCCACAAGAAAGCTCTGATTCTAAAATAAAGATCACAATATTCTGAACCATTTCTTCTATTAGTACAAAAACCTGGATAATTGCATAGCTCAAAGCAGTAAACCTTGAAAAATGCAGTGACTCAACAGTGATCAGGCTACGTGTGTTCTTGTAAACCAAATACGAGAGGGTCTGTGTCAGGAAAAACAGCTGGCAGAGAATGGCTTGTATCACATAATGATGTGATGCCATTTCCTACCCTTCAGAAAAGAAAGACTGGCTCTAGAACACCAACCAGGCATTGTTCCTTTTGTGTCCTACAGAACTGTTTTGGAAAATACAAAATAGGTATTGGCCAAACTATGAAAGCTATACTAACAATTCAGCTGTGCAAGAAACTAATTTTCACAGCCTGAAAGTGGTTCATGGAAGTATTTATTTCACTAATGCAAACGTAAGTGTGGGCTGTTTTGAATAAATTGCTGTTATTTATCCTAAGGAAGAGTCCATCCATCTCCTTTTCTTCTTTCCTCCCATTGCCTGTTTTTCAAATAAGTACAAATATTGCTCTTTTTTGATGCAAACAGTGAAGTTTCTACGGTGACAAAGAGAAATAGGACAAGAGGTATTGAGACTACATTTTACTTAGGAATCTTTGGATGAAACATGCAGAAATCATTATATTATTAAAGATCAGAGTGTCAAAGTAGATTGCTGAAAGAGATTCCAGAGATGCAAACCTTGGAATTCTTAGAGTATTCTTGGAATAATCATAGAAATGTTCCTTTAAAAATGGGATTCCTAGGAATGAAGGATGGAGATTAAATGAGCTTTGTTGTCTTGGTTCCCTGTGATTACCTTGAAACAATTGTACATTGTTGAATATATTTATGAAAAATCATCATATCTTACACTTGTTTTGACTCATAAAGAGAAATCAGTCTCCTCTATTTTTCATGCTCTTTTTATTGTGATTAAAATTTATTTTTAATGAAGCCATACCTGATTTTGCATATACAGAAAAATAATTTTTCTCTACTTTTTTCCCAGTTACTTGTTAGCTGACTGTTTATTCAGAGATAATAATACAGGAATTCTTATTTAGTTTCATATACCATAGGTATTTTTTCATCTTGTTTTCATACATTGCTATCAAGGAATATTTATATGGGCTGTGTTTACTAGCTGTATCCTGGTATGCAGCTGCTCTTTATTTAAGAATTAAAACAATTTCATTGAAGTCAGGCTTCTTGCTACTCCAAAATACAAAAATATGTGGTTATAGGTTAGGTGTGCTCTCTTCCTGTTTGTTCAAATCTGGATGAGAAAAAAACCAAACATAGTAGGTTGACCTCATATATTCCATACTTCTCTTAATAAAATTATTAAATTGTGAAAATAGGTTCCAGTATGATCTCTGTGGTATTCTATTCAAAAGCACTACTTGTACTTTTCTTCACATCAAGAGCAAAATCACAATTATAACAGAATTTAAACTCCTTTCTTATGAAATGTGTAGCAGCTATGTTGATTAAAAGAGCTGATTTAAAAGCTTGCTTAAGGTATATTCACCTTCTTCACTGCAAAGCTGGTCTAAAATCCTGCATCTGCTGAAAAGACATTCATTTCAACAACAGTTAACACAGATTCTGTGAATTTCCACTTATCAAATGCTATGAGAATCACACTGTACTTTACCTTGAACTATAGCCAAGTATCTCAGATATTTTTCAACTTTTATGATTTTAAAGATGACAATTAAACAAATGTTGTTTAAAAGTATTTTTTAAATAATTAATATTTTCCCCAAAAACTTATTCTATGAGCCATGTGTATATTCATGTGGTTACTAATGTGTTCTTTACATTTCCTATGTAATATGGAAATACGAATTTTGCTGATTTCATGAATTATTTGTTGCTTTCTTTCAAGGTTTCTTTCCTAAGGATAAAAAAATCATAATCAATGTAGATCATGGAAAACACATATTTAATATTTTTACTTTGTTTTCCAATTTTTTTTATATTTTATGTATTTGTAAATATATCTTTATATATACATTCATGTCTATTGCTTCTAGCACATGTGTTTCTAAACTCCTTTTTTATAACAAAAAATATTGTATTTGCATTTTCAATAATATTTTAAAGTGTTTTCTGAGTTTCAATTCCTTTTTAATTAGATATATTACTAGGCTTGTCAATATTGAAACTTTTAGCTTCTTCTCACCAAGAATTACTTATAGGTGAATTTTACATTCTAAGATACTTAATTCCCTTTTGCCAAGTCAATTAAAATTTCTTTGAGTAAATCAAGTTGAAATTATATCACAGTTCCTGTATTATCATGGTTTCCCCACTATTTTTTAAAGGATTTGCCCCCTCTATATCTTGCTGTGACATAAACATTCACATGACTTAAGGGTATAGTATGCTATATGATACATCAAAAGAAGTTAGTTAAAACTCAATATTCTTTTTGATAAAAATTAGTATATATATCTAATGGTATTCAAACAGATGTATTAATATAGTAGAAAAAATAGAGTACACAAGCTGGTTTTACTCTAATAGAGAAACCCCTTGTATTATGTTTTATTGTGGCATTATTCATGTTAATCAGGTGATATTTTCATTTTCATTTTATTTACTTATTTATTTCATTTCAGACATTTTCTAATTTTCAGTCTGGCAGACTTCCAGGTTTTCAGTTTAAGAATTTTTTTTTCTCCAAATTACTCATGAATGATAATAATCAGATATTCCACTGGGTTTTGTACTTACATAATTTTTAAATGGCAGCCTTCTGAGTTGAATATATTGCGGCAGAATACCATCTGGTGACCCCACCTTAAGGCTCAGCATTGGTGGATCTTTGTATTATCTTTCCTTCTAAAATTTCTGTATTAGTGCAGCTGGAATTTAAGGACATATATATGATATAGATGTTTCTAACAGTTCAGCACAACTTCTCTGAAAAATATAATGAAGCAGACAGGACTTTTGGTGCATGGAAGGGAAAAAACTCTCAAGATATCACTTTTAACTAATAAAATACTTTCAATTTTAGAGAAGGAAATTTTGAACAACTATTACAGCTTGAGGAATTTTGTGTTTAACCTCAGGGGAAGAACTCTACATATTTTTTGTATGTGCTGATTGAATACAATGAGCTGTATATGGTTAGATATAGCAATAAGATATTTTTGGCAATTTGAAAGCCAATGAGGTCATAAATAAGTTTATTTTGTAATTTCACTATTCACTTCTAACTGATTTTTCTGAGTGTGGGATTTTTTACAGTTTGCATATGTTATATGCCAGGAAAAAAAAAAAATCAGCTGTGTAGGCAGAAAGCCAAAGAACAGCCTTTTATAAATATGTGTGTTTCTGTGAGTAAACAGCAATGTAAAACAAAATTTGTTGTATTATGTTTAAAAGACACAACATTTTGCATGCAAGGAAAATATCAATAGAACATGAAAGAACGTTGATGGGGAGCACTCAAGACACAGTTAATTACCTGGGAAGTGTTATTTAGCTCCATGTTTTTCTGTGGCCTGTTACTTTGTTTAAACAACACTACAGCATCTCCTCCATCCATTCAAGTGGAATTTGTGCTGGCTGTTGCAAACATGAATGAATGAAATTAACCTGGTGTGATCCTGAAAGTGGATAGAAGAAAACAAACAAGTTAGACTTCTGAGCCAGAGTAAAGTGCACCCTTTTTGAAGGTGGTGTAAATTTTGTCAGAAAGAAATACAGGGAAGTGGAGGGGAGTATAACAATTCTTAATATAATTTCCTATGCAATTCAGAATGCAATAATGCTATCTTTTTAATTAGCACTCCTGATAATACAACCTATATGCACAAGGATTTCTGAAGTCCATGGAAAAACATTGAGAGCCATGCAGCACAGAAAAGAACCCTCTGCAAAGGGAGCCAGGTAAGAAAGATAAGTGGTTTAAAATAAATTAGAAAAATCCAGGAGCAGTTTTGAGTTTGTTAAAATCCATGTAATCTTAATCCAGCCCCTGAGGGCCTCTATCCTACAATCTCAGCGAAGCGGAGCTCAGTTTGATATATCAGAGAGGAGCTGGAGGGAGTAAATGTATCTGTAAGTAGGAAGGTGCTGATGATAGCAGGGGATGGTTCAGTTTCAGTCTGTGTCATCCTTCACGAGCTCTAGGTGGTCAAGTTAATGATCAGTGGTAAAATGACACCTGCTTATTTGACTGCAGTCTAAGTAGCAAACTGCAGTTTATAGCTATAGAACTATTTTTCTATTTATATATTTAAAAATACACCTCCTAAGCATCCCTTGATGGCATTTCTCAGGAAAGGTTATTTTCTCTCCTGAAGCATTTCTCCTTACTAAATGAAGTCCTGCCCTGAACTGAGGAAGTTTGACTTTTAAGTGGGAATGAATTTAAATAATGTTCTTATTACCTTTTATCCTAAATTGCATGATATCACATACGATTTTGAACTAACTGAGAGTGTTTGAAAGCCCATATCCATCAAATAATTTACTGCAATTTTGGTAGTATTAATCCTGTAGAAAAGGCAGTCTCTAGGAGAATGATGAGGTACCATGGAAATCCAAGCTGTTCTCCAAATTATTATACAGTTGCATTAAAATAGGAAAATTGCCAGAAGCAAACTGATAATCATATTAAAATTACTCTGAACTGCACTTTGCTCTCACATTTTCAGGTGTTACCAGGCGTTAGTTCAAGGCTCATGTCACCAGATTGGATTTTTAGAGCTACATGTCAAAGGTCTTAATAAACGTTTCATAATTTTTGAAATATTATTTAGCCTTTTCATAATAGAGAAATTTATTTGCCATTTTTCTTCAGAGAATTAATCCCAGGTGGGGTATTTTTGGTAGTGCCATACTTACTTTATTATTGTTAGTGAAGGTGCATTTAATTATTTACCACATATAATGTTGCTAGGTATTAAACTCTTCAGGAGACCTGTACTCATATCTTACATATATATATATATGATAACAATTTGATCTTGCTGAAAATTGTGTTCAGTTTTGTAAAAACATAAATATTCAAGAAAGGAACAATGAGTAGCTTCCTCCTCAAGTGGGAGAGCTTTTGAAAAGAAACAAAATTATGCCTTGTTTTCCCCATATTCTCTGCCAGTCATTCCACCATGACACCCCCTGCCCCATATACACTTTAAATGACACCTTATCTATAAATAATGGGTTGCTGTTGTGATATCTCCTAATGCTGTCCTCACAGATGCAAAAATATGCCAAGATTTAAATATTGTCACTTCCTGGAAGTGATTAGCATAAGTCAACTGATTTACTTCCATCTGTCAGGTGGCAAAAGATTAACCAGCAGAGCTAAAGCAAGTAATTTGTGGTGGTTCACTGTCATGAGAGACAAACAAGCCTCTTAATTGGAAATTGACAGCTCTGGCACTCATTTGAGCTAAGCTTTTGCTTGCATTGCCTCTTGAGTCACTTTGCTCAATCTATAGCTAGTCATTAAAACACCATGAAATTCTCTCTGCAGGTACATAAAGCCAGATTTTTGCCTTTGGCAGACTTAATTAGGTAACAGCTGGATATTCAATCTTCACATAAAAAGAGGAAAATGCAAGTGGTGCAAATGCTTCTCAAAGCCCCATGAAAGGAAATGTTTGCATGAGCAGTGAATGATCTTGTCATGATGGTATTATCATATAAATAGTAAAAAAAAATGGTGCAGAGAGGGCAAAGTCATTTATGTCAGACATCAACTCAAACAATGGCTGAACTGTAACAACACATGTAAACTGATTACATTATATGGGTAAATGGCTTCTTTTCAAAACTAAACATCTGCAGGCCTGAAGTGTTAGGATGTGATTCTGAATCCAAATGAGGTAAATATTTTTGTAATGTAATTTTATTCTAGGAAATATTTATTTATGGAGATTGTTCTCTGCAAACAGAACTGAAACTAAGAAAATTACAACTTGCAAAAGATCCGCCGTGAAGGTATGATGTAAATCCTACAATTTTTTACTGTAACACTTTTAGAAGACTATATGGATATGTAATTAGGACACATTCCTTGAAGTGAAAAAAAGGAGAAAGGTGTAGGAAATTTCTGGTTTTATTGCATTTATTAGTTCCTATGCTATAATTGATTAGAGCTGTTTTCTGTTCTAATGGTTTTAAATAAATACTACTTGTGGCTTATCTAGGGTTGGGGATCTGTGGGGATTGGTCTTGCAATTATGTATCATGTACCTTTCCATTAAATGATCAAATTCTGTTTCTGAAGTACTTCCTACAGGAAAGCTTTGGAGAATCCTGAGTTTCCACTGACTTTAAGCTTCCTTTTCATTGTCAGCCTAAACAGAAGACTGAAGTAGAGAACCAGCAGTTTTGTTCTTACGTTTCATCTACTTTGCTCCTATTCAGCTGCACCTGGAATGTTGTTTTGAATTTTGATAATCTTGATATCAGTATTTTCTTTTACAAATTGCAGGGAGTCAGAAAGACACGAAGAGTTTTTTATGAAGTTATAAAAAGATGAGTTACTTCACCTATTTAGTTACTTAAACATACCACCAAAGCAACACTAAAATCTTGACAGCAGTGTGAGTTGTCAGTTTAGGGATGATTCATGCTGAAGCAGTTGTGTACATGGAGCATTTGCAGATTCCCAGATTCATCTTTCAAAAATGACAGTCACAGTAGGCTAAAAATTAATGACACCTTCAAAAAGTCCCTAATATTTAAAAAGCAATAACTGTGGGTTTTTTGTGTTACAGTAGCTGAGTCTCTGATGTAACCAAAATGAAGTTAATAAAGCTGCAGTAACAATAAAGCGGTTGTAATCTCTGTCAGTCTTAAGCACACATTTTTCAAATCCATGTCATCAGCTTCTCTCCCATCTTTACTTTGGTTTTATATGTTGTAATCTTTTATTGCACCCCATTTAGTTCTGTAAGGGAAACTTTTCATCCTTACTAGGCTTCCTTATTCAAGATTTTCACAGCAACTCTTCTACTCCCATAAAAACAGTGCGAAAGTTTTGTGAAAACAGTGAAAAAATATACAGGTTGAAGTATGGGGAGTGAGGCACATGAAGTGTGTGTAGGTGCTACAGCTAAACATTAGTAAAGTAAGTAGACAAGTGTTGCAAGATTACTGATGTTAAAGTTAATGGGACAAAAAAACCCCCAAAATAATAAGCCTGATAATAAGAATAATAAAAAAATAAATAAACCAGATAATAAGGAAGCAATGAAATTTTAACAGAAAATTCTGTTTTCAGGTGTACAGCTTGGAAGAACCAATATTATGACTTCCTCAGAAAGCCATTGAGTTAGAGAGATATAGAATAGAAGGAACACAATTTCTCAATTTTAATTGATTGGAAGTGCACAAACTAGTTTTATTTTCTCTTTTCTAATTACTAATCTAAACTCTATTTGCTGCTGCAAGGAATGAAACCATGATATCTATGCCCATTTAATACTCTTTTTTATGACATACATTTCAGCTAAGTTTTAGCATTTGGCTAGCTAATTTTTCAAACAATTCAAAACTCCTTTTTAAGTTTTCAAAGAATTTTCAAAAATATGTTTTTCATGGAGACAAGAAAAGGTAAAATTATGAGGTAGAGATATTGGCATCCTGAGAAATCTGACTGAGCTGTCAGATATGACAATCTGGTTACACCATTCTGGAAGACCTGAAGACCAGGCGGATTATCCTGAAGTGATGCTAGACATCTGAATTCAGGAAACTTAGTTCCACACAACCTTGTGGGTTTTTTTGTTTTTGTTTTTGTTTTTGTTTTTGTTTTTGGTTTTGGTTTTGGTTTTGTTTTGTTTTTTTGGGGTTTTTTTGGTTTTTTAAGAGAAAAATATATTTCTTCTTGCAAGTATAGGGTTTTTTTCCATTTAAAGTGAATATTTTTATTTACTTTAGGATTTCCAAAAAGACTCTTGAGTGCTACAGTTCAGGCAACTGAATCCCACTAATGTTACGTCAAAATAGAATGCCACCTTTAGCAGGTGATGAAAATGGTCTTAAATTAACTGGGATGTCTGGGGTTTTGCTGGTGTTTTTCTTAGGAAGAAAAGCTCATACAAGTTCCCATAATAGGTACCATGTAAAAGGTACATCTGTTTTTCAGGCTCTTTTCTCAAACTTCATGGTATCTGAAGCCACAGAAGGAGGAGCAAGAAAGTTTATGTAAGATGGCATTGGAACTTGGATGTTGGTTCTTACCTTGAAATATGAGTGGCATTCAATGTATTTTTATAGGCGATTTTATTACCAGGGGAAATTGTTTTTAATTTTCATGAGCAACAGGCCTTTCAGAACAATAAATCCAAAAATATGGCTTAGTTTTGAAAGGACTATAAAGAGTGTCATTACCAAAACAGTTGTTGAAAAATCTTATGCATGGCCATCTTTATTAAAACAAAATCTGTTCTCTTCCTTTTGTTCATAAGGCCATAGTTCATTTTTATTAAAGCACCGCATATACCACATGAGTGCTGCTCTGTGAACAGAGACGCTTGGGGAAGGAATACAAACAACTTCAGAAAAAATAGTCCTTTTTCCTGTTGTGATTTCAGGAGTGTAGAACATATTTCATATACCTTCAATGGAACCTTTTTCATTGTACTGATAAAAACTTTAGAATACTTTAAGTACATAGAACATCAAATTCTTTAAGTATTCACCAAATAGATTTAAACATATTTAATATTATGTGGAACAGCAGATGGCTGATGGAAACTATTGCTGAGATATTTTAGTTTAGAAGAACATCTAGATATTTTGACTTTTTTTTAATTAATTTGTGTCTTATGAATAATTTCAGGTTGTATTTTTTACTTGTTGTTCTTTTCAGTATGTGCTGCATTCACATCTGAACTTTTGGAAAAATAAATTGTGAAAAAATGGAGCCCTATTGTGCCTGTAATCGTTTCTTTACCCAAAGAAACAGTCTTTAATAATAAGTCTAAAATGAGAGTAGTACCTGTCTTGCAGATTCCTTCCTAATGTGTGAGTTTTTTCATTAAACAGAATAACATGAATATAACATGAGGCAGTCTTGTTTCTCATTATGTTAGTTGGGATTGCTAAAGTTTCAACACTGTGTCAAGCTTCATCCATGTTAAACGAAGGCTGGAAACCGTTCAGCTACCCAACTCCCTAGTGATTCAACCATCTCATTTATTAAATGTTGGTTTGTTTTATATTTTTTCTCATGATCTTTAAAGATTTCTAAATCATTGGGTCATTTACATTGCTGTTCATGAGTAAATGGGTTTTTAGACGTCCAGGGTCAAAAGTTATGTGTATTTTGTATTTATAAATACAGCAATTGAAATAAATCAGTGATTGATTCTGGTTAAAAAAAGAACATTGGGCAATAAAGGTTTTATTATTATAAAATAATAATATTTTCTATGCTCATTATTGTTTTTTTGTGTGATGAAGACTTGTCAAAATATTGCTTTACTGGTGTTCTTTAAGAAAAAAAATTAAAATTTTAAAAATAAGTAAGTAGTAGTTATTTTAAAAAAAGTAAGTAGAAATTAGTTGTATTGATGAAGTTAAAGGAATTGAACTTTCTGTTTTAACTGAAAAATCAGGTACTTATTGGTATTTTTGATGTATTTTCTTATTCAAAACATATGTTCTGAGAATGGTAGTACCGAAATAGCAACCAAAAAATGTGAGGAAGATGACTTTGTTTGGACTAGTAGAAAAGAAAAATAAAACTGATGCCAATAGTTGGAAGTAAGAAAAAAAATCTTTAAATTGCTTGGAACCTACCGGTCTGATGAGCTTACACTACAACGTTGTGTTTGTCACCTGAAATGATCCCCAGACACCAAAAATGACTGCCAAACCCTAGTCCATCTGCTGTATGTGTGGCCAGGAAATGCTGCTTTTAGCAGGTTCTTACGAATATGCATTTGCAATTTATTTGTTCTTAAAGGCTGATGAGAATGGGATTTGTCACGGCTTCTCAGGGTCATTACCCAATATTAGGATTCTCAAGGAAATGAAAAGACAACACTGACTATACAGCCCTTTTGGACAAGGTTTAGTGGATATTCTGACAGTGTGATCTAGGACACACACTTCTGTTGGGTTGAATGGTACAGATTTATTTGGTTGAACGGATTGGGTTGAATGGTTTATTTATTTGGTTAGGTTGTGGCCTATTTATTAGTAATGGTCCATTAAGTGCAATTTAATATAAAAATATAATATCAATGAGAACAGAGAAGGAAAAAATAAATGCAGTATAACTAAAACAAGGCTTTAGAATACAATTCAGAAAGGAGATTTGAGGTTCATGATAAAAATATTTCACATTTTGATAAAAGCTGAGAATAGCTTTACTATCTGTAAGTGGAAAAAAAAAAAGTGCAATTTTTAACAAAATATGCACTTCTTAACTTTTTCCATGAAAGCAATTCTTTTCCTGGGTGCTTTATGGATGTGCAAGTCATAATATTATTTCTTTTCTTGTCTTCTCTGGAACTCTGGGCTGGAATCATGCTTTGTTGTTATGTACCTGGACTTTTTTGGTCACAAATGTAACTACCTTGTTCTTGAAATTCAGTTGATAAAATCAGTGTCTACTGTATCTCTATGAAATGCTGATTAATTGATAATTAAAATAACTTGTTTGTACGTGAAAGCTCACCAGTTTTTTTAGGAAGCATCCAGGAACTTTCATGTAGCTGTAAGTTTACTAGACACCATGAAGTATTTCAATGATTTCAACAATATAACAAAATTCTTTCATTCTGGTTATTATATTTCTTAGTGGTTTGGATGACTTGGAAAAACAATCTTTTCAGAGACATTTCTGTGTTCCCTATTTTCTGCTTCCCCTCTGAAAGGCATTGAACACACAGACTGGTCTTGTAATCCTAAAAAACCCAAACTAGATGCAATGTAGTCTCCTTGGAAAGAATCTGTGGGGGGTTTATTTATTATTGTCTCTTCTTTTTGTATGGTTTTTTTTTCCCTCTTTTTTGCTGTAATTGTTTTAGGATTTTGACCTATTGCAACAATCTCAGAAGAAATGCAAACCAGTCAGCTGTGAATGTTTACCCTGGTTTGATCTACAACTCTTGCTCTGCTTAATCTTCTGTTGTGTGTGGACCATAGGCTTCAGTGTTAATGATATACTACTTGTATGTTTTGCTGTGTCACAATTGGCAGTAGGAAATTACTCTCCCACCTGTTATTAAGGAGGCTTTAGGAAGAAAATATTTTCTGTTAAACATTAATATTTCAACTTTAATTCAAATATGTATCAACTTACATTAAATATGATAGTTTTGCAGGAATGGACCTCAAACATATTTATTTTGCCATAGGGCATGCTATGTGCTGAGGCAGAGTAGAGACCCATTGGATAATTTTTCTGTAGAAAAGCTGTAATTGTTGTAAAGGATCCCAAACAGTTTGATAAACATACAGCACATCATATCTAGTGGCTCTCCCCAATTAATAATTAAGTTGCTACATTTATGAAGTATGTTAGTAACCCTTCATAATCAAGGATATTTTTATATATTACAAGTCAGTTTTTGTTAGATTAGAGAACCAATTAATTGTTTTGTGGGTTTATTTTTATGTTTTACATTGGCATATAGGAATATTCAGTGTCATTCTTAACAGTTTTTCTTGTCTCTTGTCAGTTTAACTAGGGCCTTTAATCTTATTTAAATGTCTAGTTTGTTCTCCGTCCATTTCTGATCTGTAATAAAATTAATAGATATGTCCCAATGTTGCTCTTGAGTAAGGTAAAACATTGATATTTTTGAACACTATGAGCCAATAATTCTTTTTTTCTCTGTGGAAGAGATTTCTCTGTGGAAGATTGATGACATTGCCAGGTATGCTTAGAACAATTTCTCTGTTATGGAACAAAAATGTTTCATCTCTGCTTAACTGTTTCATTTTCTAATTAGGATACTAACATCAGTGTGTCTCTTGTGTGTTTTTTCTCTGAACTATTCAATCTAGGTCATACTTTCTGCACCTTTCTCATGACACAGTAAAAATTAGACAAGGTTACAATTAGATATAGGCTAAAATACCTAGAAATTATTTTAATAGTTATTGAGCTTAAACCTATGAGTAGCCTACAAGGATTTACATTTGTATTCAGGCTCTGTTCTACAGCACATTAATTCATTTGCAACCCTTAGTACTTCATGGCAATATTTCTATCCTGAGGTTGCTAACACTACGTAAGATAATGTTTATATATACGAATGATTGTGACCTGTTGGAGTGGGGTTTTTCCACTTATTCACAGTCACAAGCAACGAAAATAAAGGAAGAGAAATTTGTGTGCAGATTATTTAAAAGGTGATATCTTTAAAACAAAACTTAAGTAAGCTTTCATTTGAATTTCCCTTTGTTTCCCTATCATTAAAATATTATTTATTTCAGGTTTCAGAGCCTTCATAAACCAGCTTTGGCACTGCCTAAACTATGCCCAGATAAAACTAAAAAGAAAATTTTGCTACAGGAAAATATCTCTTTGCAAATATCCCACAGATAAAAAGGTGAGCTAACAAAGAAATCCAATCATTACATTGAACAATTACTATATTTAGGGCAGATTTCTACAGCAGTACTTATGTGCATAATTCCCAGTGATTTCAGTGAAGACATGGGGGGAGGATGGCACTATGCACCAAGTCTTTTGTGGCAGCTATCTCCATAGAGAGAACTGTACACTTCCTTATTTTAAACATCCAGGGCCAGCATCCATCAGGACAGGCAGAATGAAGATGCTGCTTACTTTGAAGATTCAGAGGGAGGACACTATAAAATACATTCAAAACTCATTAAGAAAAATAAAAAAAAATTACACCAACAGCTTTTTGGAAAAAAGTTAATAGGTTTAAACTGCAATAAGAAAGCTTAAAGTTAGGTGCAAGGAATATGACAGCTTCCTTGCAATATTAATTGCAAGGTATCGGTCAAATAAGGCTTTTAAGATTAAGCAACAGTGCTTCTGACTGTCAGCGTGAGATTGGGTACAGTTGATGCTGCCTTAAAATTGATTTGTGGTCTAGATTACCCTTGAAGTTTCTTGTAGTTATGGTAATTTGGCAACTATTGAAATATAAAATCAAAAACACCACCACAAAGAACTTAGGTAACCTGGATGATAGTAAAGGTTGCCTTTTGTAACATCACGTTTTAAACTGGAAGGAACATCTGGAGATGGTGTAGTGTAATCTTCCTTTGAAAGCAAGACTTTAGATTAGGTTATCCAGGGCTCTGTCAAGCCAACTCTTGGATGTTTCTAACAGGGAAGGTTGCATCACATCTCTGGGCTACAGCTCTCAGTGTTTAACTGTTCTCACAGTGAAGATATTTTTTTCTTATATACAAATAGTATTTTCCCTGAATTAACTTGTGCTTATTGCCTCTTTTCCTATCACTATCTGCTCTTGTGGCAGAGGAATTTCTATGTTCTCTATAAATACTTTTCATGTTTTGTAAGTGGGTTAATAAAGAAGATTGCTGATGTTTCCTGCAATAGACATTTCTATTGAAGGTATACCAAGAATTTGATATGTACCTGACTTTTCCCTGATGACTCTTTCTTGGTTTGCCTTAATCTCAAAAAAAACCCAGAAAACCAGAAAACCATGCCTAGTTTGGGGCATCTGTTTTCAAGTTCCTCAGTATGGTCAGTCTTAAATCAAGGCTTCCTTCTCAACAGAATGTCTCTGACAATAATATATCCTTTTGTTTAAGCACCTCCTAGGATGCTGCTATTACTGACAAGAGAGAGGTATCATAGCCTGCAGTTGGACTCCCAGCCAACTTTCACAGGAGTGTAGCAGAGAAAAAGCTTCCAAGATATTCAAGTACTCTTAATAATTAAGCAGAAGTTTTCAAATGTGGCATTTTTATATATTGAAGTATGGTGCTGCACTTTGATATTCATGTCTGTTATGCTTTATATTTGCTTTTATGAGTATAAGAAAACAAGAAAGCAGAGAAAAATTCCTTACCACTGATTGCTCTTTACAGATCAAACACAGTATAGTAGAGTTACCCTGAAGTGCCTCTATGGTTTTTTTACAGCGTGATTGTAGTTCTAAACTGCTTTTACAATAATGTATTCATAATTTCAATTGAACTACTTGAATCTTATGCCATTGTCAGAGATACTTATGTAAAAAAATTGTTGGGAGCAGTATTCACTTATGTCACCATTTTTATAAGAATTTAAAAAACATAATTGGCACTATTTATCACATGATTTAAAACATACAAAACTAGTTGATTGCTTCTAATTTTTTTTTAATCTAATATACCACTTATGTAGTTAAGAACTGAATATCTCTCATCTCTAATGTTATCATATGTTTTTAGTATTTAACCTGATTCCACAAAATTAATTGTTGAAGAATAGTTCCTAGTCTTCAGTACTGAGGACACAGTGAGTGCAAGTCACTGCAAATATGTTTTCATAAATGATTTAATTGTTTTCAACTTCTTGAAGATGCACTAAGCCATGTGCAAGGTGTTAGGAATGAACTAAAATCCATTCTATACCTGGAAAGCCAAACTTACCTCCAGCTGGCTTTAGCTCTAGCTGAACTACCACAACCCTTGACATTTCAAATGCATAGAATATTTTATCATTCCATTACTATGGATCTGTTTTGTTGAGACATAATCCAAAATAACAGATCCAGAAATAGAAAAGTTTTGTTTTATTCTAAAGTTGACTTGCTGTGTCACACCTCATTTGTCATGCCATTCTGCATCTCGTAAACAACCAAATACAATGATATGCTCCATAAAATGCAAGTTATGTCTCCAAGATTTTATCCAGGTTGTTTCCATTTCTGGAAATACATGCACATGTCCTTTATATGCAGATGATGGATCTTTGCTCGTTGTTTCTTGAAAAGGTAAATAGTGAATGGCAATTAATATTTGTGACATTCATTCTGGTTTTGCAGAAATATAAAGTAACGTGCCAGTCTAAACTCAGATTTTATTGCTTTTTTTTTTTGTTTGATTGTTTGGTTTTTTGGTGACCGAACCACAGATACTTTTAAACCTGCCATGATTTTCAGAAGATGGATGCTTGGTATTTCTAAAAGGTCAGATACCTCTGTCACAAACACTTTACTCATATTTGCCACTTATTTATGATGATTTTGGCCGCTTATATAGGATACAAAACTTACAAAACTTTGGCAAGAGAACCATCATTCAGCACAGTGGTCACTTGAGAAGAAACGTATCTTTGCAAACAAATAGATGATCTACAACACAAATCCTTCTGTTCATGCAGCCTACTTTCAGTTGCGTCAGTAATTAGCATAATATCATGGTTTGAGAAATGCTGTCAGCTGCTTAGTCTTTATGCTGACAGTATGCAGAATTGGAATCTGTGAAAGAAAGAAGTTATTGCTTTGAAAAAGAAAAACGTACTTTCTTGTGTACCAGAGCAGACAAAGCTAGTAAACAGTCTGAACCTAATTCAAAGTTCATTGATGTCAACAATTTCTTTCCCTTGACCTCTGTAACTTCTGAACAAAGTCGTAAGGGAAAAGGGTGATAAATGTATTGGCGTTAGTGCTAATCCAATTTAAATAATATAGATTACATTACTGTCTGACATTCAAGCCATAATTACATAAATCTGCTCCATGTATTTGCTGTCAATTTTATGGATCTTTCATTCACTTAGAAAACAAACAAACACACAATGTTCTGTTTGCTTTAGTATGCAAGAGATTTGAGTGCTTAAGAAGTTTATTTAAATTCATTGTTGCCTGTAAGGATGACATTTGTGTGCAAACTCAGTGAGACGTATGATAAAGACAACTTTGGTTCTCAGGTGATAAGGAAATATCATTCCTAAATCTGCTTCATAAGGTAATTTAAAAAATAAAAGACAAAAAAAAAAAGAATACTAGACTTAAGATTCCCAGAGACAAAGTAATATATGGGTTTAGCAAAGCCATAGGGAAGATAATTCCAATCAGACAGTTATAATGAGATAAGACAGATGGATAGGTTCAAAACCAGTTTTAGCTTTAAGAAATTAAAAAGAAAAAAGCAGAAAATGTTAGAGGTATATATTTAAAAACCTTTATCATGATAATGAGAAAAGCTAAAATAGACATAAGATTTGGAGGGTTAAGAAAAAGCAGTGTTGTCTTTATTTTAGCACCTTTATTTTAGCAGAATATTTGATTCAAAACTTTTTTTTTTAAGCTGCCTATTTAAAAAGAAAGCTACAACTAATCTAGAAAACACAGTTCTCAGTCAGTCCAGGTTACTAAGAATTCAGTGTGCTGTGCTTTAGCTTCATCTCTTTCCTTTTCTGAGCTCTGCATATGACAATTCTGCCCTGTGATGAAAAATACATGTTTTTTTAAGGGGCAGGTGGAAAGGGAGGGAGAGAGAGAGACCTGTCTTCTTTTCCTTTGACTCAAACAGAAAATGCAGGTTAATAATAAATACAATTTTTGTTATGTCTGAGAATTTTCTATTCATAAGGGAGGTTTGTTATGGATGAGATTTTGTAATCCTCATTATACATCTTGAGAGGAACAACAGGTTGAAGATCCTTTTTAGTATCTCTGAGTATACCTTATTCAAAGCAAATCATAAGGTTGTAAAAGTAGAATTGTTGAAACAGCAACTTTCTAGACTTTAGACCACTTCCCTTATTTAAAAACCAAAAACACTGAAGACAAAACATAAAGACATGTAACATGAAAGTTCAGAAGAAATCCCAGAACTCATGTTTGCTCCCTAGCATTTTTAACTACAGAGGTGGTACAGCAGTCTGGCTGAAGTTACAGCTTTAGAAATCTTTCAAGCAAGCAAACAAATCCAAAGAGGTGTAGATAGACCTGAGACTAACTCCATCATTCCTCCCTTGGGTATCAGGGCCATCTGAAGGCGGCAAGGTGCCTGTATTTGATCATCGTCTTTTCAGCCAGGTGCAGGAATTTAGGGACTTAAACTAGGTGGGATAAATGCAGGAGGCAGATTTTCAATGTCTGAATGCCATGGAAAATTTAAGCATTTTCTGTCTGCTTTTCCTGAAATATAGGAAATATAGTGTCCACTGAACATTGTGGATTTCCTAAAACAAGCAAGGGTTTTGCAGTGAATAATTCTTTCTCCAATATCTAAGTGAACATGAATGTTGAATCCTTTAGTTCTGTGGTATAGGTTTGTACAGTTTTGCTGTTTTCCAATATGTAATGTAAATGGCACTTTGGTTTCTTCTTTGCTATTTACAGGGAAGGGGGTTTTGCTATCCTTTTTTCTGGCTTTTGGAAATATATGCACCTTGAGAGAACCTCTATGTGCTTCGTGGGTTGTCTGGGATTTTGTGTCTTTTTGCAGGGTGTTGCCTAGGCAAATCTCCAACTTCCCAGAAATTGTCCTGGTAGATCTTGTAAAAGAGCACAGACGTCTTAAATGCAATATTTCTGGTCAAAAGGTTAGAATGCTAACTGTAGAATGCTACTGAGAGCTTGACAATGGATAATTTCTTTCAGTATTTCATTTATAAATTCAAAAACTACAGCACAAAGTTATCCTCTACTCTTGCAGTTCAGAAGCCTTTGGGATTAACAATGCAAATTAAAAGTGAAAATGGACTTCTGCCCTGTTTTGTCCACTTAAAGTTCACAGAAAGAAGAGGTTTGTATAAAAGGTGGATATGAATATGGATTTATAAAGTGATATTAAACTTTTCTCCAAATGTGTGCAATATTAAAAGAATGAAAAAAAAAACCCCTGATGAAATGATAATTTAGCTGAAGCTAAAGATTTATTCTAAACACAGGAATATCCTCTTATTTTAATGGTTACATTAAACCTCTGGGGGGAAGAAAGTAAGTTTGATAAGACTTAATCACCTTACCAGTATGATTGATGTGTATGTAAAATTAACTAGACAAAATTCAGGACCTAAGCATGGATATCATTGTAAGTTAAATCTACAACTACTTTGTGGAAAGAAGACCACCAGCAATTGCTTTTATTAGTTGCTCTCTTCAGGTCTTGGGTTAATCTGCATGGGAACAGAAGTGAGCCTTGAAAATGCTACACTACAGTGATTACCACTTCATCTCTAGAGCAGCTGTAATAGACCTATGTCCTTTGGCTGGGCAAACAGTGTTAACTTGCTGATCAGGAGAAGCAAGCGTCAGTGACTCACCCCAGCACAAATGTCTACACATTTGATAGAAACAGGCTTGTTTCTATCCTGATCAGCATCTGGTGCACTAAGCTTAGGTCTGCAAGTTGCAAACAGAAAAGCTTTTGACAAATTGAACTTTGCTGAAAATTTGATGGAAGAAGCTAAGATAGCTCAGCTAGCTAAAAGATTTTATAATAAGGGCCCCTCTTACTGCTTTTAAAAATGTCCCTCAACCCTAATTGGCCAGTGCTAGCCCATCTCCTGAAAAATTTCTCAGATGTTCACAAAAACCTACAAAGTAATTTATATTATTAGAAGAAATGGCCAATGCTTGTCCTGCTGGCCATTATTTTTCTACTGTTTTGATATATGTTGCTGTTATTTCATATCCTCATATAGTCTCTTGCCTTATGATCAAATTGCAAACTGTCTAGGACACGGATCTTCCTTTTCATGTAGGTACATAACAGTGTCTGCTACAAAGGGGTCTGTGAAACTTGTCAGCAGTAGTGGAGGTGTATCTCAAATGCAAGTATATGGAAAATAACGATTGAAATAGAGCATTTATGTATAGCATAACCTTCTCAAGTATTTTCAGAAGAACTAAATATAAGCTATTTATGTAATTAAACAGAGATTAGAGTTGTTACATATTTATGTCTAACTAGGAAAATCACTTTAATTGGTTCAATCTTAGCTTGGAGCTTGAACAAAATATATATGAAAATCACAGACCTTCACTTATGTTTCACTTATGTTCACTAGTTGATGCTTTAGTCTCAGAAATTAAAAAAAATATAAGGATATTGGAGTGCGAATTGGTGCAAATAATGAGAGTTAAAGGCTGTGTGTAGGCTGTGGCTGTGGATATAGAGAGAAAAAAACCCTCAACAAAACCAATCTTTGTTTTAGAAAAATGCAGCCAACATTTTTACAGATGTTTCTAACTCCTTGTGCAAAAGTCTGCCGCTAGTGTGAGAAACGCTTTTTGCAAAATCATACAGAGGCTTCACTATCCCTCTGAAATATCTGAAAAGGAATGGCAAAATGCATCAGGGGAGAAAAGGTAGTTTCAGCAAAATTTTAGGAAGGTGAAATTGGAAGCCTTTGGAGAGGATAATAATGCTTAAATGATAGTCTTTATGATGTAAATTACTTGATGTGAATGCGTAATTTGTCACTTGGGATTAGAGTATAAAAATGTTATTTCTGCACAAGTTATCTGAGGGGAACAAACTTCCTGCTATAGTTAAGATTTTTTTGTTTGCAGTTGCTAAACTGATTAGGGGCATAGAAAAGAATGTAAGACAGACATTTTTGAGATAAGTCTCAGAGTGTGCTGTCATTGAAGATACCATTGCTGGGAAGTTCAATATACCTTTCTAAACTGGCAAAGTTACACAAATCTAGTTTGTTTCAAAATATTGCTTTTCACCAGTTCCAGGTTTGCCCTTGCGTACTTCCTTGTTTGTCCATACTCTGGACACATTCTTGCAGCATGAAAACACCCTGTGTTCTTAACACCCTTTCCAAAATGATTGACTAAAATAGTATCTTCCATTAATACAATAAACTATATTTTAATTAAAAAATGGTATTTTCCTGATGAAAGGATCACTAACCGTGTTCAAACATTGTATGTGATTATTTATCATTTTGCAATGCAGTTATCAACTTCTACACATAGACAAACTTTGTTATCTATTTTAATGGAAATTTCTTGGTTCTGACAATGTTCTTTGTATTTTCCTTTCTTTCCTCCAAATTATGTTCTTTTGGGAAGGTTATCAATGCTCTGTAGTAGAGCCACTAGGAGAGTTCACTGCTTGAAGACTTCCCTAGGAAAGTTCAGTGTTTAAAGATGTTCTTTTGTCTAAAATCAAGCCCAACAGATAAAATATATCAAAAATAGAAACAGTAATAAAAGATTCAATTAAGATGTGTCAAAAGGTGAACGTTAGTAAGTTAATTTTTTACAGGGTTGCAGCACATTTTATTGATGAGAAAATATATAATAATCTTATTTAATAAAATCATTAGCATAAAGTATTTTATTCACCTAAATGTTTGACATGGAAACAAAGTCAAAATCAGTGGAGTTAAAAAGATAAAAGAAACATTTCCTTCAGATCTTGAAACACTGGGAAAAAAGCGATGTTTCCACCAAAGAATATAGTCTTCTTTATAGCACTATCTGTTTTGATGAAAAAATTATAATTTTGATCATCCTTTAGTTACGCGTGGTTGTAAGCTTATTTGGTAAATAAGTTATGTAAATAGATGCTGCTAGCAGCCACAGTGGTTTGCACAGCAGTTTGTGAACTCCGCTTCCAGATCCTCTGGGAACTTCTGGGAGCCTCAGGGGGTGTGCTGGTGATGCTACAGAGATCCTAGCTTTTGCTTCTTTTAGCTAAGATCTTGTTTCTGGTAGTGTCCATCAGACATTGTGGTCAAAGAATACTTTACCCTTCTGTCTTCAGCTGACTCCTGAAGAGCCAGTGATAATCCCCATTTAGCTGGTGCTAAGGAGACACCTGCGCTGCCTGCCAGCCCAGATGTCAGCTCCCAGCAGCACCCAACAAATGTATTAGTTTGTGCAGAAGCATGCAGAGAGAGGGGAAAGAAGCTGCTCATTCCTCATACAAGTGGTGAAGGACCACAGCAGAGCACCATCCTGGGCCCAGAGAAGTTCTGGAGAGGGGATGCAGCTCTCAGGGCCTGTGTGGGCAGAGGGAGAGCACATGAAGACAGAGAGAGGGTGATAGAATCATAGAATTGTTTAGATTGAAAAAGACCTCTAAGATCATTGAGTCCAACTGTTAATATAACACTGCCTAGTCAGTCTGCCATTAAAACAGGCAGGGAGAAGAGAAGGAAATTGCATTCTGGTAAAAAGATTAGCTCAGAAACCTAGAGTGCTCCTAGGGAATGGACGATGGTATGGTGAACATTTGTGGATCAGAATCTAAGAAGAGATAAGAGAGGATAAGAGTGTGGAGGTGGATTGTTACAGCCTACTGGGTCAGGATCAAAATGTGAAAAGCTGAATAGCTCTAGGAAGTCTTGGAATCACACAGGCTGATGCTCATTGAAGGCTCAAGACTCCCTGACATCAGCTAGAGGGGAAGTGTGATGGGATGTGAAAAGTTAAGGAGGTTTCTGGAGGGTTACAAGGCTAACTTGGTTGGCACAGCCGAGAGTGACACTGTTGGATCTACAGATCACTGGGAAAGAGGTGCCACGATGTGGCAATTAATGGCAGCCTGGGCTGTAGCCATCATGGAACAGTGGATCTGAGATGCTGTGTGATAAGTTTGTGCAATCTTTAGTCCTTAACACACTGGAGATCAGACTTGTTAAAGCCCTGAGATATTAGTCTGATCTGAGGTCCATTTAAACTGGAATTATCCTTAAAGGTCTTAAGTTGTTATCAATCCAGCTGAATGGCCTGTTTAAAGAGGAAAGAGGGAAGTTGAAAGCTGTTTACAGACAAAGATTTCAGAAGTCTCTGCATGAAAAATATTTTTTTTTCTGGGCCGTGAGATTTAGTTTAGCCACTTTCAAAATTAAGATATTTTAATGCTTAGTTCCTTGTTTTATGCTGCTGACTTTGTTGTCCATTAAATAAAGTACAGGATTTGAGAACAGAGAATTTTTTTATGAGATTCAAACCACAACTTGTCATCTGCTACCTGCAGATGCCAGTTATCTGAAACTATTATTCAACACTGCACTAAATCTACTTATAAACCTCAGAGTTTTCAGTTAAAAAAAATCTCTATGCTGATTCCATCTGAAAAGGTCTATATGTTTAAAGAATTTTTAAAAATATTCATTGGTGGCTTTCTCCCAAACCGGCTCCTTCTGGCGCTGTCAGTTTTCTTGCAGCACCAGGATAGCATCACAAGCTCTTTATTTCATCTTCAGGTTATCCAACACAAATGGCACAAGTGCTGACAAACCAACAGAAATAATTTTGTACAGAAAATATAGGAACATTAATAATGGTATCATGACCTGATTATACAGCAGTAAAGAAGAATAAATTTTTCTTTCCTTTTTGGTGGACACAGGGTTCTATAAAAATTTTGAAAGAGAAGACACTGTAGATTTCTGACATAAGAGTAATGTATGACAGAATCTTGTGAAGAATATTCAGAGTTAACCTTACTAAGTAATCATTTACTCTATTTATATTTACATGTGAATAAGAAGAATGAAACAGTGTCTGAAAGTAAGAACTGATTTGTATCTTTTTGTACCAGAAACTTAACATAGAACTTCCTGTTTCATTATGTTAATCTAAGAATTAAATTTGTCAGCCTTGAATCCAAATCAATATGATTTATGATTTCTCTTTTAGAAATCTTTTAGGAAAGTCTTCCTTTAGTTTTAGATGTAAAACTACTAGTAACGCAATGAAGACATTTACAGCTTGAAGACTTTTGCTTTAATTCATTCAACTGGGAATTTTTAAATTTATCTTCATGTAAGAGACTGAGTTGAAAATATGTTTTTTTTTCCTCTCTTAGGTCACGTCCATCATCAGTTTTTATGGAGAATTTTATTTCCAAATCATCTTTTGCTTGCAGCCATTAATAATCTAGCAGAGAACAATGCTGAAACTTTTTTTTTATTCCAAGTAGAGATGTAATTAATACTTTATATTAGTGTTGAATCCCACCTCATATGGATATGTCAACAGATTCATACCTCTGTCTTTCACACAATCCAGGCAGATGGGAATTTTTTCTACTTTCACGTTCCTAAGGTTGCTGTTAAAACTGCGAAAGGGGGCTTGGAAGTTGGAGAATCTTGCTTTTTGAAATGGAATGGAAAACTTGTGATATCTAAAATATTGAAGCAGTATACCAGAGAAGTATAGGGGAAAATACTTTTTTCTTAAAGTTGATTCCATTATTCTAGGGTTTGAGTTTGTGAGAGCTGCCCTCACCAAGCTCAATGTTTCTAGTTGGTTCCAAATTTTAGTACCTAAGTTACGGTGTGCCTTTCAGTAGTTGTCTCTCATAATGATCTCTTTCCACTTAAATGCTACAACTATAACCCTGCATGATTCATTCCATGATAGGGGAATAATAGGGTTAGTCATAGGACAGCAAGGAAGAGATGCAGCAAGTAGCAACCAACTGCCCCATGATTCATAAGTGCAGCTTCCTATCTCTGCCAGTTTTAGATGGAGGCTTTTGTGAAGGAAAAAAAAGAGACAGAAAATCCACACAGAATTCAATGGCACTTTGTACATTCAACACCCTGTGGAGATGGAGAAATTTTTTTCATTTAAGGACAACTCAACACAGGACAACTCAAAAATTTTTGTTGTTCAGCAGTAACAGGACTAATCCCCCAAAAATATAGGAATGGGAAAGATGCAAAACTATTTATGTTTTAAAGTGCCAAGCTGAAAGAATTTGATGTCACCTTGAAGTAACATGTTGTAACATGCCGGGAACTTTAAGGGTAAAGTGAGTTTTTAAAAATACTGAGGAAGAGATTAAAGAATTTCATTTAAGTGAGAAATAGAATGGCAGCTATTCCTTGGCTAAGCAACTTCTGTTTTACTTGAAGACCACAAAGAAAAGCTCATGCTTGCTAACGAGGTCAGTGTTACTTTTATGCTTGTTTTTCATCATTAGACAGGGTACCAAAAAAATAAAGGCTAGGGATTGGATTCAAGTGTATGACGAGCAAAATCCTTTAATTTGCTTGGTTTTTAAGGTAGTTCAAAACATCGTTTGGATTTGGGTAACTGTTTAATCTGCTGGTTTGCTCTATTATTAGCAGACTTAGACTCTAATTCCTACATTCAGCGTTATACCGAGTTTCTTCTCTAGTATAAACTATGTCCTGCTTTTCCCCAGTGTTGTACCAGAGTTAACCCACAACCAACATCAGCTGGCATGAGTTGTAGGCAAGCCCTGATATAAAACTAGCTCAGATCAGAAGAAAACCTTGGAGATGAATGACAAAAAAAGCAGAACTGTAAAGGACCATTATGTTTTTATTTTTATTTTTAATAGCAGCTTTTGCAACTTTTTTTTTAACGGCAACATGTTTATTTTTAATAGCAACCTTTGCAGATATGTATGTGTGTATATATATGTGTGTTTCTCAGAACCTTTTATTTTTAACACTATAGCCACATTAAATGTTTTTTAATATAAGGCCCTTTTCGTGGAAAGGAGCAGTTTTTAATGTGAACAAAAACCATGTATTTTTCAAAAATCTTCCTTGCTGAGAAATTAAATTAAGTTGAAGTCTTACTGAAGTAGTAAAAATTTAACTTATTTTCCTGTAAGGTTACATATATGTGATAATTTTAAATGTTTCAGAATCTTAGATTTAACAAATTAATACACCTAACACTCTAAGACAAATTTAATACAAACTTTCAGGGACACAAAATTAAATGGTCACTCATAGCTCAAGGAAGTGATTTTTTACTTCATTTTTCAATAACATTAAAGCATCAGATAAAAGCAGAGGAAGCTGTGTGCATTTTTACTTTTGTCACATGTTCTGAAATCCGCTCCTATGTAGTAACAATTTACACTGGATTTGTAGAAGTGTTATAAAAATTACCAAGAGGTTAAGTAACAGAGTTAATGGCAAAACACATTTGTGTGTGTGTGTAATATTTGGTATAAATTATTCATGTAACAGATAATCTTTGTTTTCAGAGAAACTTCAAATGTATATTATAATTACCTTGTGTGTTTGATTAGACCCAGCAATTGAATGATATGCTATAAAATAATAATGTAAGTGTAGAACAATCCATTAAATTTCACCAATTTTACTGACTATGCCAATGCTATTTTTTTCGATAATAGAAGTAAAACACAGTATATTATCTGCTGCAGATAAAAATACAAATGCTAAGGTAAGTCTACTGGTAATACCGCCAAACAGAAAAAATAGATCCTCTCTAAGAAATGCTAGAGAAGTTGGTGAGAAATGCTAGTGAGTTGGCGACTTGTAAATCAGATGTTAGTTGATATAATCAGTAATCATTGGGAAAAAAAAAGGTAAAGAACAGCAGCATTTATCTTTATTTAGCAAGTAAACAAAAGGAACAAACAAGCTATTCAACATATGCATAAAATATTGTCCTGAGACATCTGGATTTGTTTGGATATGTAATTGAATAAAGATTTCAAATATAAGTAAAGATCATCTTTTATTGTTTGCTAGATTGAATGAGATATCACCAATTTATTCACTCAAACAACTTCCATGATAATTTAATTATCTTTTTTTTTTCTATAAGGACACTAGATTTTAATTAAATTCTCTGTCAGTTGAAGTAGCAAGAATATGGTGAACAAATGCCATCATCTGAGTAGTTTATTTCATTTAATTTTGAGTGGTTCCATTATGTTTCTCTTTTGAAAAGTATTGTTTATACCTGTCTTACTGAATATAAAGTCTCTATTAAAAAAAAGTCATAATGACTGAGAAAGAGGTTTCAAAACATTACTTTTGTTTGGTCATGAGACAATGTGAAATACATTGTGTTCTGAGCAGCATTTAACTTAAAGCATCAATGCTTCTTCTTTAAATGATTAATCTCAAGTGAGATTGATAATCAACAAAGTGGTAATCCTAATGCCACTAAAATCATGCAATTTAAGAAAATACATTTGACATTAAATCTGAGATAGGTCAAAAAAGATCTTCTGGTCAGTTTCTGTGTTTCATCAGGAGGGTTCTTTAGATGCAGAATCAATGATTATTGCAAAGCAGGTCATATAGACCAAGATCAATAATTTGCCATAGAAAATAATTTTCATTTAACATAATCTTATCTGTCTTGCTCTTGATTAAAAAAGAATATTTTTTTTCATTAGTGTGCATAATTCCTTCATTAGAAAATACCAGTTTTCCTCCTATAAGACAGAAAATAAAAATAATAGTTTGGAAATTCAATCTACTTTATCTCAGTTCTTTCAAGAACTGGCATCATTTCACAGAAAAGGTTCACTTAAATTTTTGAAGGTTTCTTGAAAATTCAATATGTCAATTGCGTCCAAATACCATAGAATTTACATTTGATTTGTGTGCTGAAGCTGCCTGCACAAAGGTCCCAAATTCAGAAAAATGTCTGATGCATTGCAATCAGCAGGTAGGTACAGAGGTGTAATGCAGCAGTGCCGTTGGAAGATGTACAAAAGGACAGAGAGGTTGATGCCTAGCTAAGATTTTTGAGTGAGCTTTATATAGTTGCAATTTTTTTTGTTACCTAGAAGTTTAGCAAATACGAAACCAATGGGTCTGGACATGTACTGGAATTACTGAGTTCTGTTTTTGTTTCTGACAGAAACCTGCTCTGCTAGAGACCACTAAGTTTTGCTGTGTCCTTTGTCTGCTCATCTTTTCATGCTATAGATTTTGTTTGTTTGTACATTTCCTAAGGCAATAGAACCTTGATCTTCAAAGGGCTTCTTACAAACTAAAGAGCATACAGTGACTAAACGTTAAAATATTAATCCTGCTGAGAATTCCCAAGAATTCATTCGTCCAATGCCAAGTGCACAGTTTTCTACCTCACACTGAAGCGAGAGGAAAAATATATTTAACCTGGAGTATTACTTTCATTGCTAAGTATAAATTCAGACAGCTTGCACAAAATCTTTCTTCCTGATCATGGTGACTAACATTACACGATTTGGTAAGTTAAGCAGCTTTTGCCTTGTAGTATTCAGGAAAAGTGAATATCATAGTTAGTTTTAAGAAGACACTTGAACGGTAAATTTCTGTGCTATTTTTAGCCACTGAGCAAAGAAAGAAAAATAAACATTACCCCCCCCCCGCCCCCAAATGTGATCTAAGTTTTTTGTTAACAGTTTTACACAGGAAACTTTTCCTTCTTGCAAATGGGTGAGAAAATCTATTAATTTTTAGGAAATAAAAAAGTCGGTACTCACATTTACATCTGCTGCTAAGGCATGCACTTGCTAGTTTAGGGAAAACCCTATGTTTATTCAGTTTTGTCTAAGATCTTGCCAGTTTTGTTTACCCATTAAGTAGAGTCTAGAGGAGAGAGTAAAGAAACGATAACACAGAGTAATTTTAATTACCAGAATGTTCTCTCTTCAGCTTGAATTTACAAAAAGTGTCTTTTCTGTTCTAAAACTCTTATTTTATTTTACAAATTTACTTCAACAATAACACAGTAGGGGTTTAAATCTTCTTTCAGTGAACATATATTTTATATCTGTGAAACTGCATGAGCATGGTTTTTAAGACACTTAGGGTTAGATTTAACCTAGAAACTCACAATAAATCTACCTCCCAGGATGCTCTCATTCTCTCACCTCTGAACGACTGGTCTTTCAATTTTCTACATCAAGGAACCTTTGGGAGAGCATGGCTAGTCCATAAGCTATTATTTAAGTACTTTCAATGATAAGTACATTTTCTTATAGTCTCATTAGTCAGGTAAATTTGAAATTGTGACTGAAAGTTTGCATACTTAATGCTGTCTTAAAAAATACTAATTTAAGTTACATAGATTTTTTGTCAAATAAAGTCACAATACATAAGATAGTTATTGGTGCCTAGTTGGAAGGTAAAAGTACATTACAGATTACAAGATAAAGAATAAAATTCCCTTCATAAGAAATAGAGGATTATTCAAAAGAGGGAATTAATAAAATCATAAAAGATTTAAATTTGGAATGGAACATTTTCATAAATGCTATGTCAAGAAACATCACCCATTCCTTCTGCTCCTGAAGTTTGCTATCTTAGACACCTACCTGTTGCCCTAGATCTTGCTCTTTGGAGATTGGAAGTGTGAAGGAGGCCCTTATGAATGTTTGTTTCCCAAGGTACTGTATTTCATAATCAATGTATCAAACTGCAGGTGGAAGACAAAGTAATCATCTTATGCTGAGAGTTTTGTTGGGGGTCCTTCTTCTGAAAAGCAAGCACATCAATGAAATTTTAAAATTTTTCACTATTTCCTCATTGTAAGAAGTGGAGCTACTATACATCTGTTCGTATAGTACTGTGCAATCTTGAGCAGGAATAATAAGGAAACTAATTTGACAATGATGCTGAAATAGTGATAATATTCAGAGCTTGTATTCTAAGTATGTTTTAAACATAACAGGATAAATACCAGTGTGTAAATGTCTGTCCCATTGGATTTAAAACTTAACTTTTACAAAGTTAAGATGAAAACGTTTTCCACAAACTATGCATGCTAGATATCTATAATGCAAATAAAACTCAAGTTAATGTGGTGTCTTTCCTTTATTTGCAGTTGAAAGTATATAAAATATGGAGAAGAAGGAGGTTTGATGTATAAATTTCTTTCAATAACTACCAGGGAATTATTCATAATCATATATATAGTAGTTATGAACAGTTGTCTTTTTTCTTATATTTAGTTGACTTTTGGAGTGCAGCTTAAAGCATTTGTGTTCAGACAGACTCCCAGCTGAATATTTGACGTTTGTGCTAGCTAATACAGCCAGCAATTCAAAGTGATGGTTTCTGAATTACTTTATTTGGGGAACAAGAGAAAAGGGAATGTGTTTTGTTTAATTGCATGTTTTGAATGCATAAGACATAACACATTCTTTCATGAGGAATGTCAAACAGAAGTAGTTATTTCCTTAATTATGCTCTAAGGCCCTACATTTGTTCTCTTGGACAGCTTTCTAGAAAACTTCTGCCTTCTGGCTCCTGGAATTCCAAGTATTCAGAGAGAATACAAACATTACTGTATCCTCTGCTACCTCAGAGACTTGGTTTTGTCTCATTCTTCTGTAAAGTTGTGTGAGACTGGCATTCATAATGTACACAAAGATCATAGTAAAAACTCAAACAATACAGTTTAATCTTAATTTATTTATCTAATATGGAGTTTAAGGGTTAGGTTTTTTTTTTTTTTTCAATTTGGTTGCCAGGTGTGAAAATCTTGTTTTCTATGGCAATGAAATAAATCTAGTCCTAATTCTAGATTTTATTTTAAAAACTAAAACCACAGAAAATGGTGTATTCATAAATGCATTCACTGCATGTGGTTGCATTTGGCAACACTGAGGGATTTCTGGTCCCAAATTATCAGGCTTCTTGAATCCTGTCTCATACATCTCATATACAGTGAGTGAAGATTGCTGGTGTGTACCCAGTTTCTGAGCAACAGACCTAGCTCTGAATAGTATGCTTGCCATTGCTTACCCAGAGATAACTCAAGGTTTTAAGATGGGCTAAGATGTGTAGGACCATGCTTTGAATTCTTGCAAGGAATATAAATGACCTTTGTGTGTTAAAATGTAAAAAAGGAAGTTGTGATATTCTTTAAGAACTGCTTGTTCAGATAACCCCACGTTTGAGTCACCTGGACTATCACCAAGTATATTGTTTTTCAAAAGCAGCTTCAGGTCCTTAGACATATCTGGGCACATCTCAGCTCAGCACTTTTGCCCTCAGCAGTGTGCCTCTCCTTATGCTGGAGTTGGGGGTGGAAAGGAGCACCATTGCTGGTCTGCACTGGATCGAGGATCACACACTTCTTGCTACTACTCCTGCTTTTTCAGGGGGCAAAGAGAACCTTGTGGAGGAGAACCTGAATGAGAAGGTTTGACTGCCTCTGATTGCATCCTGCTCTCTGCCTTCCTAAGTGCCTGTGTTCAGAAACCTGAAGAGGGAAGTTTTTCTGGTTTTGGAGATGTGAAAAGGTTTTTGTTTCATATGCTCTTCTCTGCCATCTTCAGCTGGTTTCTGTCATGTACATAAAACCAGCCTAAACTTGAGAGGTGATAGTATGAATTGATTTGTGTAGTTAAATACAACTTCTAAAGTACTCTAAAAACATTTCCTGACAAGTCATCTCTATACTATTCTTCTTTCCTAAAAACAGAGATACCCCTTGTTATCTAGATTGTGTATAAATTTGAAACTATGTTTTTAAACTGCTACTGACCAAGCCAGCTTTACATCCTCTGTCACTGTGGCTTGTTTTGTACCCCACAGGGTTAAGCTCACTGCCTTACTAACAACACAGTGAAATGTACATAACCTTTTATCAACCATCAGTCTACATTTAGTCAACAACTAGATGTTAAATGAAGCTTTTCATGACAAATGTATTTCTAGCTAATTATGACTACAAAAGGCATAACATTCATAACTTAGCCTATTAAAAATCCACACCGTGCAGCTTTGAGAGCATGAAATTTTAAGTGGTACATTTCAGAGTATCAGAATTACTTACAGAAAAAGATATGGATATGAGTTGACAGATGTGTCCATGAAGGTTTAGGGATTCATGGTAACTGACTGAATCTTACTGTTTAATGACTTAAGGCCTTACTCTGGTGGAATACGCACATCATGTGTGCATAATTCAAACACATACGGTAGGACATCACTGTCTGTATTACACAAATACTATTTCAACAGGATTTATTCTTATTATCTGAAAACTCCGTAAGAATCTGAGGACTCATGTTCGGTGGAGCAAAGGGTGGTTTGTGTGTGGAACTTTTCCAATGACTAAAGTTGTAATTGTTTATCAGTATTCTATTTAGAAATATTGCAGAACTTGTTCTATGAGCCTGACATTACTCAGTCTTTCACTCTTTTATTTGGAAACATCACTCAAATTAGTCAGCCTTCTGTGCCAGAGCATCTAGTGACATTTTTCAAAGGTTATTTTGGAACACAGATATTTCCCTCATTTCATAGAAGCTAACTTCATCTGCAGAAAGTCAGCGAAGATTTATCGTGAAGTCTAGATTCCCAAAGGTGTTGGAAGTCTTTGACTCAGTCCATGCCAATAGCATCTACCAGACATAATAAAAAAATCTGTGGGAATAGATTGATCATGATGATGATACATACACCACTGCCACAATTTTATGACAAATTTCTGATTTATATATGTTCAAATGATAATGCTTATAGTAAGTTGTTTGGCTTTTTTTCTGTAACTCAGTTACTGCTTGAAACTGATCACAAATTAGGCTTATTAAGAAGATGAGAGAAATATATTTTCATGGAAAAATAATTAAAAAAACCCCATAGACCCCTCACTTAAATGTCAAAGATCTGAACAAAGAACTGATGGAATTTGTTTAATACCAGTGACTCAAGCCTCATTTTTGGTATCCTATTTCCTGGCATTGCTCTGTGGACATCTGATACTTAATTGCATATTCCCAAAATGACAGCTTGAAATATATTCATGAGGTTGAAAAACCCATCAGGTACGGCTTGATACTGAGCATCTCAGTGATGCTGTTTTACTAGAGCTGTGTGCAGCTCAGTGGGAAAATGATAAGAAAGGTTTTGGTTTTGAGTGGTTTTTTTCTAATTATTATTCTGTCGGGAAACTACTTCTTTCACAACTTAAATTCTGGTGGCAGAGTACAGCCCTAAGCAGATGTAAGAGGTGCAAGAATATGTTTCAAAAGGACAAATTTTCTGTGTTAATGCATTCAGACTCATGGACATCTTCCACAGCTCTGAAAGACCAGGATCAAGGACTTGTCACTCCAGAAACAAACTAGTGTCTTTCACTGGCTGCAGAATGCCTCCTCTTGTAGAATTGGAGCAAGCTAAAAGTGAATGAGTAGTTCATATAGGCTATCACATCCAAAGCTGAGCAGAAAGAGCTAATGAGAAGGTCATTAACCAGTCTCTATCACTCATTCTTTCACCCTGATGGTACTTAAGAGGCTGCAAAATATCAACATTTTTGTATACAGGTATCCAGGGGAGGGAACGTATTTTTCACATTCTTTTCTTAGGTTATTTAATTGTCACAATCAAGTTCAGAATTAGAAAGAGGAAGTAGAAAGTAATGGCTGAAAACTAAATATCCATTCTTACAGTTTTTATGCACATCGTTTGAATCATCAGCTCTACACATTTAAACTGAGACACATTAAACTGGTTAATGTGCAGAATGATAACTAAACATCTGACCACCTGGTTAATTAGCATTTAGAAAGAAATTGTACAGTTGAGAAATAGAAACCAATTACAGAACTTAAGAAAGAATACGAAAGTCACATATCTTGTAAATAGGAAACTGAGAAACTTAATAAAAATCATTTTTGCCAGCTGTTTCCAGGTTTGCTAAATCAAAGTAAATGGCTTAAAAGCCATTTAGCAGATGGAGGGAAAATGTTCACATTTCCTAAAGTGTTAATGAAATTTAGTTATAGCAAAATTGGAAGAAACAAAAAATAGAAACAATGGCTATGTGAAACCAGCAGCTGTCACAGTAAGATTCTGAAATGTAAAAAAATAAGCAAAAACAAATAACAACAGATTACTTTTTCTCTTTTCTTAATAAAAAGTGACAAAAGGAAAAGAAAAAAAGCAAAAATGTTGTTATTTCTTTTTTGAATCTTGCTAATGAGTGCCATTTTTTATTCGTCAGTGGTTATAATGCAGCACAACTACCTCATAAATACACTACTACTGAGACTGGTAATGATTCAAATTATAGTCATAAATCCATTCAAATTGATACTTAGGGCATTGATAAAGAAGGCCAACAGCCCGAAACATTTTAAGTGTTCATTTTGAAAGTTTTGGCACAAAGAACTTTATTTCCCTACAGGGATCATCATGCAGTTCTTAGAAGCTTTATGTATTTACCTGTAAGATTCAGAAAATGAGGCAAAGAGAAAGAGCATCTGAAGCATAGTGGCAGAATGTAAGGAATAGTAGAGCTGCTTATTAAGAGGCTAAAGATTATTCTCATCTTTATCCACAGAAATAAATTACCTAAAGATAAAACAATATTTTAATGTGCTAGGCAGGAGAAAAGTGGAATAATGAATGGCATCTGTATTCGCACAATAAAGAGCTTCTACTTTGTGTTGCCAACCAGGAAAAAAAAAAAAAAAGTAAAAAAAGCTGCAGCATTAAATTAACCTGAAATGAAGGCTGTACTTCCTATAATAATAACAGGATGATAACAGTTCTAAGTAACTATATTTAAGTTTGGTTTGTTTGTTTGTTTGGTTTTTTTTTGGGGGGGCATGGTTTTTTTAATAGGCAATTAAGAAGTACAGACCTTTGGCAATTTTATCATTTTGTCTTTTTTGTTTGATCAGAAGGTGTGCAACACATAAATTTCTTATTTCTGTTTTCTGGTCACCCACTTTATGGATCTTTTACTTTCCTTTCTGATTTTCTACTTCAGGCCCACTGACCTACACATTATGCTATGAGTTCTTTTGACTTTCCATGGACATACTTTGTGTGATGTCATCAAATCCACCCAGCTAAGAACAATTACTCTCCTCCAAGAACACTCACATTATCTTACCTATATTTTTGGTGAGAAGTGCAAGGATGAAATACAAATAAGCAAATATAAAGTGATTGTTTTAAAGCATTGGTGAAAAACAAAAAATTGCAGAATTTTAATTTCAATACACAGGTATACAGTAAGCCTCCCTTGCAACTTCCTCATTGCATCTCCTGCTAAATACTGACTGTCAATTCTCTGAGTTTGAATATTGCTCCCGTATAACTTGTAATGTGCCATATATTTTTGAATCATGAGTAAAACTTGAAATGTGCTAGAAAAAATTGGTATAGCTGTCTTCTTTTTTTTCGTTTTTTTGGCAAAACTACTTTTTCCCATATAAAAAAATATTTCAAGAAAAAAAAAATTGTAAATAAAATCACAGTTTGAATCTTCAAAGTGCATTGTTTGACTTGTTTCAATATTGCTGAAATTTCCCATTTTAATGAAAAATATTTGAGTTTCACTTCATTTTTTTTTTCCTATGGTCTTTTAACATAAGTAAAATTGAATCGAACTGCAGTCTAAACTGCTGTCCTACACATATTAATACAAATGTTTAAAATTTGACCTTTGTCTCTGAAATCGTAATGGAAGCATGTTTTGAAATATTAGAATTTCCTTTTGAATGAGAACTCTTGTTTCTGATTTCCTTCGTTAATATGTTAACACTATAAGATTTCAAGGAAAATTAAACATTATTTGGAAAGTATGCATTGGGAATTTTCAACAAAATGTGTTACCTTTTGGCAGACAGACTTGATTTTGAGGAAGTTGTCTTCAGGATAGTTTCTTAGGTGAGAAAAGGCATATCAGTATTCTCAATAGCATACTGGATAGCATACCAATTTGAAATGTAAGCTTAATTTCTAAAAACTTTAACTTGGGCATCTGTGCCTTCAAAGATGCATTGTAAACACCAGTGTGTAAGCTTCCGGTATATATTTGTCTTTTCTTCTGATAAAGCTTTGTAAGGTGCTAGCTACATCATAAAGAGACAAGCAGAATTGCTTTTGAAAGCGCACACACACTTCTGTGAGATGGATATTAAAACTTTTTGTTCCAGTTCCAAAGTGACTACCGGTTATCTGTTATTATCACTGTAAATAAACTTGTATTATGAAGGGGCTCCTTAAATTTGTATCACTTTTTTGTGTTGTTTTTGAATTTTCAGATCTTATGAGCCTTTTTTTTAAAAAAATTTCTATTTTAATTCACTAACGCGAAGAAAAGTAAAAATGGTTTATCATACAAACAAAAAATGGCACTTCATTCAACTGAATATTATATGATTTTCTCATAAGTTTATGGAGTTTGAAGAATGTCCCAGAAAGGAATACCAATTACAATATCCCAGTGCCAGAACAGCCCCTGAAGTATTAATAGAAAGTGTTAGTAGCCACAGTAATGAAAGACTCAATTATTTCAGGACAATTTGCAATTTCTACTCAGCCAGATACTCACACAAGTTTTAAAAAAGAAGGTATTTGATGACAGGAGTTGAAACAACTTCAGCAGAATCACTGATTCGTGTTACCCAGAGAAAGAGTTTACCTTTATTATCAATTCAGATTTGAAAGAAATAACCTATGCTTCTATTACTATTGACCTTTTTAATTCTGCCTTACTGTCAAAGTGTCCAAAATGGTTAGATAATAAATGGTGCAATACCTCGTTCAGACTTCCTACTGTTCTACAATTATATTTGGAACACTTTTCTTTCAGCAGACTTGCAGAAATTGTTGGATTTTCTTCAGCCTTAAGTTAGAAATATGTAAAAATTGTGGTGCATACAACCCCTTAACACCCCTATACTGACCTTCTCTCAGCCCTCCACACCTGCTTTCTTGAATAACATGTTTTTAAAAACATTAATAGCTTCTCTTAAGCTATGTTAGAATTAGATTAAATCAAGTGTTAATTACTTCTGAGCAAGTTAATAATGAATTAAGGAGCTCCTGAGTCTTGCATTACGCACCGGTACTGTGAAGCTATAATGTAAACATTAGCTTTCAAGACCATTTCTTTGGTGATAAAGGCTTCAGAGTATTTTATCCACTCCAATCTAGATCCAGGAAAGTTAATGAAATCAGTTCATTCTGATGCATTTAATGCCATATAATGACAGGTATGTACTGTGAACATAATGTATGAGGCTCTGGGGCAAGATTACTGCATTTACGACTCTCATGAAGCAATTTCATGTCTAGTACTTGTCAGTCAGCCAGGGAAGAGTTTTCCTTCACAGAGGGCTTCAGAACTGGACACAGACTGTGGGAAAGAGTTGAGCAATATGTTGATTACTTCATTTTGCAGCTATTTTTGTACTTCAATTTAATCAAACCCAAAACCTATTATGTAAAGATTTAGGTCTCTGTAGGCCAGGTCAGAGTGGAAAAAGCTCACTTATAAAAGTGCATAAGGTATTTTGTAACAAAATCTGCAATACATTTCCATATCAGCTGGTGATGAATAAAGAATACGTGGAATTGTAGTGGGTAGGATGCAAAGTATTGTACCTAATGGTGAAGTTTGAATGGAGCTGGGAGTAAGTAGTTGTCTAGCCAATATTGTATTATTTTACCAATGCCTGTGTTTCCCTCAAAAAGCCAAAATTACAACAAAGTCCTGAGAGGCTATTCGTTCTGGCCAAACAAAAATGACTGTCTCCCTGTTTTCAGCCTTCTAAATTGGAGTCAGAATTTCTCACACATTCTCATGCAAACAAAGCTGGGGTTTTTGTAGCTATATGTATTGTTTACATTCCTTTCTGTAGGAGGGACAATTGATGTACACTTTCTTAGACCAGTGGAATTGAAGAGATTGAACCTCAGTCTTCCAATGTGGTCTCATTTCTAGAAATCTATATAAACTGAAAGAAAAAAATTAAACTTCCTCTTTACCCACTTCAACTCCGCTGTGGTCTCTGCATCTCTCTTGGGACAGTAGTGCACCAAATTGTTATTTTCTTCTTCCAGTCTTTTAGGTCAGCTGCAATAACATATTTTGTTATAGTCCTGATAGCTACCCAAACTTCAAGCATTTTAAGGCGTGGGCTTACAAAGCTGTGCTGATTCTACCATTCAAGTTGAATGACCTCAAAAATGAAGTCAGTGGAGGTATTGCAGATTAGTACTGCCTCTGTTGATGCATAATGAAGTACCTTAAAAGTCCTGTGCTTAGATTTGTGCATGTTCATGGATTTGTATAATTCTTCTAGAAAATTTCACAAATTTTTTTGCACTCTATTACAGGGAGCCAACACACCTGAAGGCAGGGAATGCATTTTAGGTATGGTCTCTTAGTAAAAGATTGAGATAAATTAAAACTAGCTTTCAACTTCCTCAAAGGAAATAAAAAGAAGAAAATCAGAGGGGAGGGAAAGAAGAGGGGAGGGAAAGAAGAGGGGAGGGGACAGAAGGGGATGGGAGGGGAAAGGGATATGGAAAAGGAAAGGAAAAGGAACAACAGGCCTATTCTCTGGATATATGAAGTCATGAAATATGCTGAATTGAATTAACTACCAAAGCTGAAGTTAAGAACAATTATGTGAATGAGAAATGAAGTATTTCCAAGATAAAGCTAGTCTAAACCAGTGTGCCTTTTGAAATTAAAACAAGTGATGGAAAAAAACCCCGAAAACAAACCTCATGCAAAATATACTCCTTCTCTTGCAGAGAAAATCAAATTTATGCTGTGGCTTTCTTTCCTAGTCTAGAGAAATGTGTCACTCTTACGTCTACAGTTAATCAATAATCATTTGGTTATTGCAAAATAATCCTTGACTCTCTGTTCATGTAGATACTGTCAGTGGAATACAGAAAATATCTTTGCTTCTTCTGATGTGTTCAGTTTGTAGAAGTTGAATTTGCACAACTTTTAGAAGACTATTTGTCTCACCTGATGTGCCATATCACCATCTTATTCAGTGTACATGGATATTCTTTGGCCATGTTAAAAATTTATTGTATATATCCATACAATACAGAAAAGAAAATTAATGAAATATGTTCAGTACTCATACTCTGAGTTGCAATTAAGTTCCAGAAAGCTTAGGTGTAACCACTATCAGTTTTCATTCTTACAAAACTAATTACAAAAAAGATCCTAGTGACTATCTTACAAATTTTCCAGATTTTTTTATTATAATGATTAAATGATTGTAAAACCTACTGTCATTTGAGTTTTCAGTAGACTTAACCTGTAGTTTAAACTAGTACTTAACTACCAAGTAGGTGTATCTTGTATCTTTTTCTTTCTTTTTCTAAAAGAACTATGGAGATGTCATTTCTGCAATGAGTATTTAATATTAATTCCATTCCTCCTCCAGGTTGGATATCTGTATGTTATAGATTAAGTTGGATTTAGCTTGCTTTGTGCAAAAGGAGACCCAAGAAGAGCCAGCACAACTGATTTGTTTTTTCTTTTGTGCTTTTATATTTGAATGATACTATGAATGAACTTACATTCAGAAAAAAATGAAAGGTAAACGGTGAAAACTCTAGATTAACTTTGGAAACAAAAGAGAAAAATGCATAAATTTTGCTGCATTTATTGGACTTTTTTTGGTGCTTATAGTTTATTCCATTCACACTGTTTCCATCTGCAGCACCAGCTTGCTTTTCTTCCCTTAGGACTTCAGGGTGTTTTAATAATAGGCCTTCAAGACCCTCATAGCAACAAGAAGTCTGATAAAATAAAGAGAAAAGAGAGCTGAAGTGATCCCTAGAGAAGGAAAACATATTTTCCACTTTTCATTTCCATTTCACAACAGAATGATGGGCTGAACTAATAAAAGCCCATTGGCATTCCAACAAACCTAAACAGAGTTTGCCTGTTGGGTAGTAATTATATGTGCCAAGTATTCACATACATAATTAAGTAGTATTCTGTTTCTTTAAATAAATGTAATTGCATAGAAGCCAAAATAGTCAAATGGTTTCCTCATTATTTGAGCTAGAGAATAATAAGAAAAGTTTTCCAGTAAAATTTTATTTCCCTGCCTGCTCTCATTGGTAGGCTCAGTTGATTTACAGAAATAAATTCAGTTGACATGAGAAATTCTCAGATATTATTAATTTCTGAAACACATTGTTATCATTTGGCCAGATGTGCAAAGTATGTCAGTCCCTACTAACAGCCAATAATCTAGTCCTAATCAACTCTCTGAGTTTGGCTCTAAGCAGTTTTGCTTGCCTCTCTGTATGTACCCGTTAGATTGGCAGATGTGTTGTTGTGGATCAATAAGGAATGCCCTGCCTTAATATATGGCAGCTGTACCAGCTTATTTTAAACACTTTCACTTTCCTAAGCAATGTTGCTTTGCCAGACAACCCTGCAATGCTCTTACAGGTTGTCTGCATGGTGCATTTTCCATGACAACCTGTGAGATACACAGAAGAACCTGCGTGTCTCTAGCTCGACTGATCCTGGTGGTGTGCTGCACAACAACAGCCATTGTACAGCAGCATCACTCCCTCAGACAGGGAGGGAGGACAGAAATCAGTCTGTAAAACATCCTGGCACATTTGAGAGCAAGTTTCCTAATCCCACTAAATTAGCCAATGAACATTATGTATTTATGCCATTATTATTGTTATTTCAAGAAGGAGATATAAGATCACAGAGCAAGGATAAGAGGCTTGTAGCTGAAAGCACACTGGGAAGATGTCTCAGGAAGGATGTGGAATGATGTCTCAGGCACTGTTAATAATTAGCTGTGTTGGAATAGCATCTCTGACTCCTGATTGTCCAGGTTCAATGCCATGTCATATTATATTTGCAGATACGAATATCCTCTTTTCATCTTCCTTCCAGCTTATTACCTCAAATATTTATCAATGCAGGTAAAACACACTGCAGAACAGGATAGGTGAAAGATATTTTTCTCCTCACATCAGTAATTCTGTATTCTAATTATTACTTTATTTTTCTTTTTTTGTGCAAAAAGACAAATGTGGGTTTACCAGCACATACAGGAAGTGCTTTCTGCGGCAGCATTAGGAAAACACTGTTGGGTTTGGAAAGTGTCTGCTTAGGACATTGCCAGTTAAAAGCAGTAGCTTGCATACTAAATGGGTGATGATACATCTTCACACGCACATTTATGGCCTTGGCTACATATGCACAAGGCTAATTTTATTTTTCAAATCTGAAAAGGATAATACTTAAACTGAGACATGTTATAACCATAACCTGTGAAGAACTCCTCCACGGTAGATAGCAGATCTCCAAAAGTTTCATGTAGATTTTCGGTTTCTGCACCTCTGCAGTGGTAGGACTTCACTCATGCTAATGAGATGGGACTGGCTTGGAATTTAAAGAGCCACTCATCTAAAGCCAAGGCAGCATAAGAAAATCCCATTAGTGATATAGAAGAAAAAATAATTTGATATCAGTGTTTCTTAGTGAATCCAGAGAGTATATGCTAGCTTTTGGTTTTGAAGAAATCCTATAATTAATAACTATTCAAAAGCAGCTCTGGACTATGTTTTTAACTAAGGAATTATCATCAGAAAAACTTATTAATAAGACATAATTGTTACTCAGTGTACCTTAAGATGTTTTATTATGACTATATTTCAGAAAAGGTGTTAATTGTGCACTGTTTCACAATGACATTGTGATTTCAAAATGATTTTGAAGTTTTAATTAATCACCTAGGATTGGTCACCAAGACAATATAGTACTGTGTCTTCTCTTCCATTAAACAGGAAAGGATAAAACTAAAAGTTCAAGATATTCAATCAAAAAACTGTGTGTCTTTGTGCAAATCTATTGTTCTTACCCCCAAGGGCTTTGGTTCCTGTTCTGAAAATATTTTCAGGAAAGGAAAGAAAATTCCTGTAAATAACTTTTTGTTAATAAAAACAGCCTTGAAATATACTTTTGAAAAGGTATTTTGTTCTTTTTTTTTTTTTTTTAATTTGATTTGATCAAGTGGTTAAATACACTGTTCATGCTTCTCATGGAATTCTCTCCTAGTGGCCTCTAAATCCACAACATTCCTGAAAATTTATAGTTAATGTTAACCCAAAAGTAATAAATATACTTCTCTCTTGTTTTCTTCTATAAAGAGAAGAAAACAAGAGAGAAGTACACAACCTTTACTATATCCATTTTGATTAGGGGAGAGTCATTATATACTCTTTCAGGGATCAAAATTTGATTCAGATTTACTGTTTGTTTTTCTTTTTCCACAGTTGCATGTATACTATAGATAACATGGAAAAAGGGGAATTTGGTTGGTGTCATTTAAGGATTCTTAATCTTTGTGGGGGGTGGGGATTAAGGGTTGTGGGAAATTAAACTTGTACATTTAAAAACACTCAAACAAACTTTTCTGTCAGCATTGCCTGTCACATTAAACATGATTTGTCTGAGAGTACCTCAGTTTCTTGTTTTACATCAGTTATATTGCTAGACAATTTTTCCCATAGATTCTTGTAGCATTAAATTTTCATTTTTCGTTATTGAGGGTTTTTTTAATACCTGTTCTCTGGCAAGAACACTGCTAAGTTTGTGAAGAAATTAGTGACAGAGAATCTCTGTTGCAAGGTCCAACTTCAAGAATCAGTGAAAAGTTCATTATTATAATTGGGATCACAAGCTTGAAAGGGGATATAAAACTGAAATTCAGAAACATTGCTCTTTGTGCCTTCATGAAAGGAGAGTGTTAATGTTAGACCTTGGACAAATTCTATTTGATTACTTTTAACCTACCAGAAATTGTGGGAAGTTTTATTAGATATATTAAACCAAATGTTAGAGCTCAACTGTTACACTGTCCTGCAGAACTTAAACACAGTTGAGAGCTTTGGAAGACAAAGGATTAAGAAGCAACATTTTTCTGAAGAGGTGAAAATGATTATTATGAATACTTATGTTCCAGTATAAATTACTGGATGAAGCTGATATTTCAACATTAAGCCTCACAAAAGTTATTAAATTTAGGATTGAATCCATGTTGAACCTTTAAGAATTTCCACTGCTAGACCAGAGACTAGCAAATAAGCATAAGTAAAACCAGCAGCCATTGCAAGACAATGAATAGCAGTATTGTGATTTTTTTTAATTATAAGGAACATATGTTTTGTTATTTTCATGTATCTTCGGGTTTTATTCCAAAGCAGAAATATTAATTATTCTTACTAATTGAAATTCTATTTTGCAGGTCTAGGAGATGCCAAGGGAAATAAAATTATCTAAGCTAATGGATGATTACCTGAAGCGTCACTGCATCACAATTATGAACTATTATTATTGAAAAAATGCATAGTCCTGTAGAGGTGGGTTTGGAGGAGGGCTACAAAGTTGGCTAAAGGGATGGAGCACTTCTGTGAGGAAAGGCTGAGAGAACTGGGGTTGTTCAGTCTGTAGGAGTCTCTGAGGATATATTATTGCAGCCCTCCAGTACTCAAAGGGGGACTTTAGGAAGGGACAAACTTTTTATCAGGGTGTGTTGCAGCAGGATGAGGGATAATGGTTTTAAACTCAAAGAGGACACAGTTTAGATTCAATATAAAGAAATTTGGAGGATTTTTTTTACATTGCAAGTGGTGATGAAATGCTATGACAGGTGTACACAGAGATATCGTAGATGTCCTATCCCTGGAAATATTCAAGGTCAAGTTGGATGGGACTCTGAGCAACCTGCTTTTGTTGGAGATGTCCCCAGTCATTGCAGGGGAGTTGGGCTGGGTGACCTTTAAAGGTCCCTTCCAACCCTACCCATTCTATGATTGTGGGATTCCATGCATAAGTGCTCAGACTTCAAGGTGGAGGGAGCCCTGTACCTTCCTAGACTTACACAAATTTAATGAGCAATTTAATAGGTATTCATGGTTTTAATTTCTTTCTACATGAAGCTGCATGTGAATACTGAAGTGGAATAAATGAAACTGAATAAATTAAGGAACAAATGACCCATGCAGTTCCTTGAATATACCAGTGGTTAGCGCACAAAGCTGTAAGTTAAGAGACTTTGCTGCTCTTTCCCTTTGTGCCATTTAATTGTTCATGAAAGATGGACTTCTCTTTTTCAGTTTTCCCATTGTCATAGTCAGGCTAGTGATATTTGCTTTCCTCTCAGATATGCTATGAAACTTAAAAACTGTGGCATGCACTGTAAAGTAGCCTCGGTAGAACTACAAGGTGTGATTTTAAGATGATTGTGGTTTATAATTTTGTACCTGTGTTGCTACTGTTTTATCATTACTCTGATTACTCTTCCAATGCTATTGAGAATACATGAAGATGCTAACAATCTGCTGAGCTGTTATGACATTGTTGCTTCATTCTAAAGATTGTCCTACTCTTGGCTCTGTAATGTGCAGAGAGGGGCAAACACCTCATGCTGGCAGAGCTGGAGCATTTAAAGTGATATCCAGGAGGAGCATACACAACCAGACAGCTGTTGCTAAAATATCTATCTGTTGTTGCAGTTGGCGCTTCTTCTGCTCTCACTGCTCCCAATCTGTGTCCCCCAAGGTCTGAGCGATGTTGGGTTTGCCTAAGCCAGAAAAATGGAGCCAATTTCAGTAATGAGAAAATTGAAGTGCTGTTGCAGAGGATTAGTACCCTCCTGCTGCTTGCTGCAGTATGATGGGACCTTGGTGAAAGAAAGATTGGTACAATGACACAGTATCAGTAAATGCAGCAGCTTATGACTGCAAACAAAAACAATATTCTGGTATTTTGACTAAGTGGCACCAGAATACTTTCACTATCTAATTAGATTACAGTTCAAATGCACCCACATTGAATGTGTGATGATATTAATCCAGCATCAGAAACTATGAGCAATAGTCACCAGATGTTGCACTTTGAGAGATTTAACTTTTTTTTTTTTTTTTTATCCTTCCTAATAAAATGTCCTGCTGTCGTTGTGATTTTGCTGGCTGAAATGTGACATGCTCCAAAAACTCATTATGTAAGAGTAGGGACCATAATCTGCAGTTCCACTGTCTCAAGAGAGATATATGTCCATCAAGCTAAAGAATAACATTATTTCTTGTTCTAGCTTTGCCACTCTTTCCCTCCAAATGTTTAAATGATCCAGAGAATGTGGATCAGCTTCAGTAGCAAAAGTTAAATTACTTTGTGTGATCTTTTTTCCCAAGCATCAGAGATTACACTTGATTTAGAAACTTTCTTGAAAGGACAGAGATTGAGATTTAAATCCTCATTCCAGGAAATGGAAAATGTGACTACATATCTTGGTGGAGCATTACAATTACAAAACTACTAAATACAAGGGGATGTCTAGTCATACTTTATTCTGTTTGAGGTATGTTTTGAAATTTAAAAATAAAAAGGGTCTTCTGAACTTTTACACCAAAAACCCTAGTTTAATTTTATGGGAGGATCCAAAATATTTGCAGTACAAGTAGGAGGCACTCCTCTGCAGCCCTGGTAAATTGCTTGAGATAAGGAAGGAACAGGATTAATTTTTTTCAGGTCACATCCCTGTGTGAGGTGTTTCCTGTCTCCTGCTTTATCCATCTTCTTTTTCCAGCATTTGGGATGTTGTACCTCCCCACTCTGAAACCACTAACTTTTTTGTGACTCTCTGACAGAACCTCTGCATTCCACTGGAAACTCTGGAGCTTATTGTGGTCCAAAAACTTATCAGTGAGGTGACTGAGTTCTAAGGCATAGACATCTTCACCCACATTAAAAGTTGGACTGGTTTTGTCTGAGGTAAAGTTAGCCATATGATGGGGCACTGGTCTCCTGGAGATGGCTGAGCACCTGCCTGCCCACGGGAAGCAGTGACATGATTCCTTGTTTCGCTTTGCTTGTATATGTGGCTTTTGCTTTCCCTGTGAAGCTGTCTTTATCTCAATCCACAAGTTTTCTATCATTTGTCCTTCTGATTCTCTCCCTGATGCTGCTGATGTGGAAGTGAGTAAGCAGCTGAGTAGGAGTTGGCTGCTGGCTGGGGTTAAACCATGACAGAGCACAACAGCTGTAGTCTCTGTTTTTAGCTGGTGGTTTAAACAGTGTTCCTGGAGCTCCTGTTTCCTTTTGCTGACAGTAGCCCCAGCCTTCATCTACAGAACTCTGCAGTCAATCACCCAAAATTAAGAGGGGTTAAACATGGGTCTCCACTGATGTACAAGCTCTCTTAGGAAGTTTGTAGCTCAGCTGAAATGCAGCCTCCTGTGTCACAACATTTTTCTCTTTTCTGGCAACTGATTCCATGAGCAAGCTGTTCACTACTCCTGAAGAGGAGTAGGAAGGCATAAAAATGTGGCAGTATGTTGTAGGGTAACAATATTGCAGTCAAGTGTTCAGAAATACCCTCATTTTTTGAGTGTCTGGATTCACCTGTACCTGCTGCATGCACATGTGATTTTTTTGCACTATACTACTTGCAGAAAGCACAAGCTGTTGTAGCAAGGTTTATTTAATGTGTAAATCCTTTGTAGCTGTGTTTACTTTTATTCCCTTTCCAACCTGTTTAAGTTTTAACAGTAAGACCCTGGCTTCTTACAATATTACTCAATCTGTCAAAGTCCTATTTTCCCCTGTATTTGATATCCTTAGAAGCAGAAACAAAGAAAATCAGCTAGGCAAAGATGAGGAGTTAATATAAAAGAAGGGCTATGCTAAATCCTTTATAATGATTGTCTAGATTCTGGAAACATAAAGGGGTCCATTTCAGTTTACCAAGGTCATTGAAAGGTTAAAAAAAAAAAAACAAAACCAAAAACAAACTCTAGCAAGTATGCACTCGAACAAAGAATAGCTTCCATGTCAGTCACATGGGCAGACAGTGCTCCCATATGTAAAGGATGTTGGAGTACAATTTGATAGAAAAGCTAAATATAATTATATAATTTGAAATATCCACTGCTGAGCACAGATTCCTTATCCGTAGAAAATTATTAAAGCACAAATTTTACATGCATTAACTCACAGTTTTATCTTTCAACCACATTTTCAACAGTAAAGTCATTTGTTTTGTAAATCACCTCTGGAATTATACTATGAGAGATGTCTAAGGCATGTACAATGTTTCCAAATTGTACAAAGCAATGAAATCCAACACAGCTTCCTGTACTTTACACACTTGGGGATTTGAGTGTCTGCTGTATGTTTGTCTACATGATTAAATGCTTTTAACTTGGGGTTGAGCAGGTGAAAAAGTTTCTCACAGTGAAGATTCATTCAACATGAAAAAGAGGTCAAACTGCCCACATTTGGTGTATCTGCAAGTATATTTCAGACTGTATAAAAGCTGGGATTGGGAAAAAGAAAGCAACAAATGAACAGAAAGAAAAAACAAAAAAGGTCTCCATTAGTGCATGAAGATAGAATTCTTTTGCTTTCTCTTACTCCACACACTTTTAATTTTATATTTATTTAACAAAGGGACAGAGTTTTCCCATCATTCTGCCGGCTTGTTCAATGCATGTGTTATTTCCCCTTTAGCCTTTCCTTCAGAAAGAACATTAGTAGTCTGTCATTTTCCATTTTAAGTAAGTAGGTCCTATAGTGATTTGTCATTTTTAATGTATTTTGCATTTCATTTCCTTCTCCATAGTGGAGATCTTGACCCGAATAAAGACAGGGGACCAATATTTGCCCTGCTTTGTTGTAACATTTTGAAAAACATGAATGTCTTGCTTCAATGCAGCACATATTCATGTTGGCACATGCACATGTTCATGATTTGCCTAAAACAGTGAACAAAACAAAAGGGCTAATCATTTGTATTCTAAAATTAAATTAAGAAACACCCTAATTATTTCCATAATTCAAAATCTTTTTCTTTGTTTATAAGCAGATTTCAAAATCATTACATTATTAGAGCAAGCTTGCTTCTGATGGGCATTCAACAAAATCAGGGCAGTAGGAAACTGCTAGAAGTGTATAGCTAGAAGATTATATCCTCAGAGGGTAGAATTGCATCTAACATTTTATGAAAGGCACTTTTATTATATTTAGCATTTTGGAAGTATCACATATGACACAACTTTTGGACTATGTGCAGAAGCCTAAAAAAGGTTTGACTTAATGTGAAAATGTTCACATTTGCAGTATCTGTTTGGGGGATGGAGATGGGGTGGGGTGTGCAAAGCACTCCATCTGCTCAAATTATGTAATACTTTTTCTTTAACACAAGTATTAATTTTGCACTATGAACTGACCAGATTTGCCTTCTTTATCTATCCTTTCTTTTTTTTTCTCTCTTTTACAGTCAAAACCAGAAGAATTAACATCTGCAAAGCAGAGATTAGAGTCACACATCATATTGTTATTTTATTATTATTTATTTTGAACGCCTGCATTTCCTCAAAAATCTCTCCATTGTGATACATTGTATGGAGAAACTGACAAGTCTGCAGGCAGTCAACAACCTTGAAGCACTTCCACTGCTGTTCAGAAGTATTCATGATAATGTCTCTACCCTCATCCTACATGTCCACAGATACACATTTTTGCTCTCGTACTGTGGAGTACTTGTTCTAGAGAGACAATCATCCAGAAGGACATGGAGAATGTCAGTTTGGGTCTGCTTCTTAAAACAGTACAGTACTGAACATTTTATGATTGCTTTATTATTATGATTGAGATTTATATTCCCATGGGTTCAGTCCTAAACTAGAAAGAAAGGAATCTCTTGTGTTGCATGAAGACAGTGGTTATGTAACTGACTTTTTCAGAAATAAGAAGCCCTAAAGTATTATTAAATTGAAGAATAAGAGTCACATGTGTAGTCCTGAGTTTCATGCCTAAGATGTTTTGATCTTGGAAGAGTTCTTTCCCAGGCGTTCTTCTGGTAAACAGAAGAACAATGTTTTGTAAATATAAGGATGTTTACATTCTTTCTTATAGGAGGGACCTTCTTCTGATGTCCCTCTGGGATGACCAATTGATTGAAAAGTTTACCTTTGTGTTACCAAACAAATTGGCCTCTGACATTCTGTATAAAGAGGAGGTCATCCCACAATAAGAAGAGAACCCACTGGCCACTTTCTAGAGGAGCCTGCGTCTTTTCTGTTCGTGTCCTTTGTGACACACATGTAATATGGATTTGATAAAAGTGTTACAATTTCTTTTCAAGGGGCTTGTGGACAAGAATTTTGATCAGTTTTTTCACAGTTACTGAGTGTCGACAACAAATGAGGTAATCGGCCTACTCAGCTATTGCCAACTCCAAAGTGAGTGTGGCCACATTAAATGCCATTGATTTGATAATATTTCTTGGATGAATTCAAAGTGGAAAAATGACAAACAAAAGGCTATAGCAGGGGGTGTTAGGGTGAGTGGCCATAAGGAGGGCTGGGAATGGGAAGAGACTAGGGTTACTACCAGCACTGATTAAAACAAAAGGGTTTCTGGATCATGGGGGAAAGAATAGACATGGCTGTCTGCTCTAAGTATTTGTTTTTATCTTTCAGAAGTATTAGACACAACCTATGTTTCATCTCTAAGTGTATGAAAACAACATTCCATTGGAAGAATTGGATATTGCTTTTTTTTAGCTGACAAAAAGTCCCCTGTGTGCCAAACAAATCCGTTTAACTGGGGATTTGAGGCTGTAGCTCCCTAAAATAAGGTGAGAGGTCAGCATCTGTTTTCTTTTAAACTATCTGGTAAGGCAAATGGTGGTGAAGTGAACAGGGTGCATTTATTCTTCACTAGAAATCTACCTATTACAAGCTGCTTTGAACAAATTTCATAGTTTATAATACTTGCGCAAACTCCCTTGGTCATATCTTAAGAAAAAAATAGCTTTCACCAGTAGAACCTAACTGCCTGTCCAGTTTGTATGTACAGTGTCTGCAAGGTTAAAGTAACCTTTCCCTCTATATAAAGAGGAAGCACTGCAAAGTACTTTGTGGAAATCTTTGAAAAGATAAAGTAAAATGTAAGTGCAAAGAATCATTATCAAGGAAGAGTGGATGAGACACTCAGTGAGATAGTCATATGTTTTTGGTGGTGATCCAGACCATGTCAGTTCACAAGAGTAAATCACTTTGTATACTTTACTAATTTAGAATGAATGACAGCTAGAAATGTGTAATGGGTATTTGGAGCTGAAGGTCAAGTAATATATTATTGTAAAGGCACGTTCCTTGAGATTTGCAGTGAAGTTTGATGTATGGCCTTGATTCTGTTTTAATATACCTGTTTCTATAATGACTACCTGCATTACTTTGCTTTATGAATGGAAGAAATATACTCCAAGTGGTTTTGATGAGATTATACTCAATCCTGCTAAACTACCTTCATCCTTGGTCTATATTGAATGTGTAAGGTTTTTGCTCAGTGATGCCAAGAAATTCTTGGATGTAAAACAGGCAAGGTCTGATGCAGAGAAAGGTGAAAGGGTACTTATCAGTAGATGATGCTATAAAAACCATACTTTTGTTGCCAGGTCTCTAATTAAATTACCTTTTATTGCCTTTTTTTGGATTTATTTCTCTTCTTTAAAGCTTTATCTTGCCTCATAAGCAAGATTTAAGATGTAAGGCTAGCTGTCCTTCAGCTGTTCTACAGCTAAACATTTCCTACAATCACCAGCCTATTAAAGTTTGGAAAAATAAAATGGTGATTAAATAGATCCCAGAGTTGCCAAGAAATAAAATTCATGACACTTTAGATTAGGATTTTTAAATTAACAGTTTCTAGAAACTTAAATCTCCTCAAAATCAGATTTTGGGACAGTTACAGACTCTTGATATCTAAAGTATGCATGTGCCCAAGTGACACAAAAGATGAGATTGAAACCTGCCTCACAGCTTAGTCTTCAGGGCATCCATACACATCAATACTTCAGTCCTTTAAATTTCCTAGGTATTTATAATTCTTGTAGAGTGCATGTCCAGGTTGCTTGATCTGAGAAGCAGTGTCTGACACAGCAGCTTGTATGTAATATACTTGTTATGTCTCTTTCCCAGCTGCAATATCTGTGAAGCTCAATCTGTTTTATGTTCACACCACATTTTATGCAACCCATCAACAATCAGATTAACAGAGGACATAGTTGCCATTATCACTTTCATTTAAAAATGTGGGGTGATATCAGTCATACTTTTTATCAATGCAGTGAAAATATAGAAAACCAGCAATATTAATCAATCTGGAGAGAAATAAGTAAGTCAGAGAACATTTGCCAAAAATACGAGTGAGATTTTTCCTATTAAAATATTGAAGTCTTTTACACAGAACTGATGTACAGCAGCTGGAAATGTCTGGCAGTGATGGTTCTTTAAAGAAAATGTTGTCAGCATTATTGGAGGATGGTTTTAAATACTGCATAACATAATAAGGAAAGCATTTTAAATTCTGTCAAAGAAGTGAATAATAGCTGAGAAACAACAGAATACTGAAACAGCATATTTCTATTGGTTTAACATTGGTTCATTTTACTTCATTTGCTTCAGCAGAATCCTGTACATGACAAGGGTTCTAACATGATTGATGTTTTAATAATGCAAAGGTGGCACCTAGTGTAGGCAATCCAATGAGGGATACTAATATCTCTTTGGATCTGCTCTAATCACTGAGTGCCATGTGGGAGGTTGGCAGCATGGGCAGCACTGTCACTCTTGTGTAGTGTCAAGCAAAGAAGAAATTCAGAAATATACCACATTTGTGCAAAGAACATTACTGAGGACAAAAGCAATGACAGGAAATATTTTGTCAGCTCAGGTTGACCACTCGCAGACTGAAGAAAATTTTTTGCATCAAGCATCAGAGGAAGAAACATGTACCATGTAAATGTGAATATTTCAAGATGATAAGTTTCATCTTTTTCTCTGTTTTCCATGAACAGCCCTAGATTTAGGGCTTGAACTGAACACTAAATATCTGGTTTCCACACATAGTGTTACCATACTTTTTAGTGAGCAGAAGGAGGGGTGTTTTCAACTTATCACAGGTGTGTTGTTGAGATATTTACTAAGCTATTCCCATGTTGCCTTAATTGCTGCACTGTGCCAGCTTTTGGGTGTCATTAAACCATAAGAGTGCTGAAGTAAAAATCAGTACAGGAAATACAAATGCCTTAATTTAATTTAAAAAAAAAGAAAATTACTTATTTTGGATCATTAGGGTCGCAAGCAGTATTTTGTGCCATGCAAACAAGAGCTGCATGTGGACTAATTAATACTTTTGGGAATAGTCAGACTCATTTTAGAAGATTGAGCATCATGATAAAGAAGTAAAATGCCTCTAAAAATTAAAATAACTTTTTCTTTTGGTGTAAAGTACACAGAGACCCAGTGAGCTTGACCCTTTACAAGAAAGTACCATAATACTGCAAAGAATAGTCAAGTACCATGACACCTGGCTTATTAGCTTTAAAACATAAATTAATCTGTTAGAAAATTAGGAATGTATTATGGGACATATGAGGAATTGCAAAAGCCCAGAAGTTCCAAATTCAAATCTAAAACCATTCAGTCTGGTGTGTTCCTTGCCTCACTAAATCAGGGAAAATGAGTTTTATGAACAATCCACCAGATGGGAAAATGTTCAAATACCACAAAATGTTGATCAGATTTATTTGAAAAGCAAGCTGTAACCATATGCATATGCGAGGAAGCAAAATGGATTTTCAAATATGCAGTCACTGCTGTCAAGCTTGCAGCTGTATTACTTTAATTCTATATTGCTGTTTCTACTGTAGACTTTCTTGATTCCACTTACCTATTTGCCAGCTAATATGATTAATATTGATTCAGTATTGCAAGCAATTGAGTTGGAAAACATAAACAATCTTTTTGCTGGCTTTTCACCAGACAGTACCACATATCTGATTTTTTTGAGAAGAGGGTTCTCTGAGACATATTAATATTGAAGCATCCAAAATATTTGTGCACAAACAGATCACACAGATACCATGTCATTTTTACAACTCTGGGATTTTTCATTTATAAATATTCTCAGATTACAATAATTTATATTTATTCTACTGCATTGGTTAATCTACTGGAGTCAGAAGGGAGTATATAAATAGTTGTGTCTGCTTAATAATGAGTACACTTTGTATTTTTGGTTTTTTAACATTTTATTTATTCATTAGACTGGAAATCTAAACTAGAGGCAAAAGGGATTAAATATATGGTTCACTTCTATGGAAAACAATCAAGTGATTCCTTAAATTTTTGTTTCACACTTTTTTTTTTAATATCAAGTGATGAGATTGTTTAATTTATTCATTCAATTTTTATTTTCATCTTTTTAATTGTAAATTTTCAGATCTCAGTGTTAACAATAGGTTAGGTAATTAAGCCTTCCTTTTCATAATGTATTTTTAAATGGTAAAAGTTTGGGTTATTCAAAAAATCAAATTATTTAAAAATATGTCTAATTGGGACCAAAATTACCAACCACTGAGGAAAACCTGGCTATCATAAAACATTTGTGCTCATGTAAGGAGAGCCATTTCAATTCTCTCACTGCTTTGTCCTCTCTCTTTGAGTTTGTATTAGGTGTAGTGAACACAGAGTATAAAATCATTCTCCTGATCTGTTAGAATATTAGGTCTACAAGGTACTTACCAAGTTACTGTCATTTTGTTGACAGTCATTGGCAGTCATTGACAATATTTTGGGTTTTTTGCTTTTTACCACTCATTACACTTCCAGCAGTTTCCTACTGCCCTGATTTTGTTGAATTCCCATGGTATTGTTGCACTATGTTGGACTGGGTTTTCAAACACCAGCAGCCTCTGTTTAGTGACTTGGAAACGACACAGTTCTTTCTACTATGGGTCTTCCACATTGGATCTGCATTGGTTCTGTCCCAGATTGCAGTGCTGACCTCGTGTAGGATCTTGACTTTTTCAGCAACAAGCTGAGGCCTCAGGCATGTTGGGGCAGTTGGCATCTTCCTTGCATTATGGGAGACACATGATGCCTGATCATGGTTCATATTGAGTTCTCCTCCACCATCTGTCTCAAGATGTTCAAGATATAGTCCAGCAACTAAATTCCTCTTCTGGCCTGCTAGTAGGGAAGTGGTTTTGGTTAGTGCTTTGAAACAGAGAGGAAAAAGAAACAAAAAAAGACCACATAGTATGATTTAATTTTTTCCTCTTCCTCTTCCTCTTCCTCTCCCTCTATTATTAAGTTTTTAATTTTTTATATTTTCTTTTTATTTTATTTACTTCTATAATTCTCTTGAGATGTAAGTTTACTGGAAAATAACCCCTGTTAAATTCTGTGAACCATCTGGCAGAGGGTGGTATTTCAATTAGCTGGAATATTTTGGAACTGTCAAAATACATTTTAAATACCATCAGGTTAGGTGGAAGAGATCCTGGTGTTTTATCCACTGGGCTTTGAACTAGAATTTTCAAATGGTGACTAGATGTAGCATTATTCCTTTTTAAGATGAAAAATGCATAGACTTTAATCAACCCGAGAACCAAAAGAACAAGTTGAAGTAAAAGGTGTCAGGTATGTCAAAAGTATCTCTACAATATGCAAGGGAAAAAAAAAAAAAGTTTGGATATTCTAATAAAATTTAGGATATGTTACTTTGTCTTTAAAAAGATCAGGTGTGAACCAGAGATTTTTAAATTAATGGATGTACTATGTGCCAAGATAACTTCTAGCTAAATTTCTTATTTTCAGTCAGAAGACCTAATTATTCAAATTTATCTCTCCCATGGCTGAGATACCTCATCTTTCTCTCTTCTTCTAAAATCCCTACCTTCATATAGGAGGGCTGCTGGGAGAGGTTTTCCCCCTCTCTTCCAGTATCAGAAGTTCCCTGTTCACTGTCCCCTCTCAATAGACCAGTGATCTACACAAGTGTGCAGAAACACTGATTTGAAGTCTAAAATGAGATGATTTCTCCATCTTTCTTGACCCATGCTGGCATTCTTGCCAAACAGCTCTACAGCAAGAGAGCTGTACATTTCTACCAATGTACAAATTCTGCACTTTTTCACTAATTCACAGCACTCTATATGCTTGATGAATACAAGCAAACTCTCCATTCACTTTTAAGGAGAATATACTTTCAAGAGCAACAAAAACTGTTGTTGAAGAAGGGGTTCAACGTGAATAACTTCCTTGTATATTCCCAGCTGGTTTCAGATGTATTCTGCTTAGTTATCACAAAGAACCTGAGGTTCTTGGGAAGCTATGCTTTATTTTGTGACAGTTTCTCACTGAGTGTTCATATCTAAGAGGTGTTGCTGCACTGTTTTTCTTAGATTCTTCTAAGAGACTTGACTTCTAAAAGTAGAATTCATTTTACTACAGTCTTTACAATCATGGGTGCAATAACATACACTTTGAATTTTCAGATGATTTACTTTGTCATGACTAACTCATAAGATTTTATACCATGGATTAGCATATAGAATCGCAAAATCATAAGGACTTGACAAGATCTCCAAGATCATTGAGCCAAACCTTTGACCCAACGCCATTATGCCAACTAAACCACAGCACCAAGTGCCATGTCCAGTTGTTTCTTGAACACTTCCAGAGATATTCATATATTTTCTATGAATTTCAAAACTCCTAAATAATGTTTGCAAGAGGGAGTATTTTTTAGAATTAACTCTAAGTCAGAATATGTTAATGAGAAAGAAATGGCTGAAAAGTCTACCTTGAATTTTGAGATTTTGAGGGGGGAAAAGGCCTTTCCTTCTCCACATTTTAATGTCTTTTTTTAAAATGTTTTTTAAATATGTCAGAATATCAACTATATTCTCTGAGAAGAGAAAAGGAAGAAAAATGAAAGAATGTTCTTAACATGAGAGACATAAATCAGATGCATCTTTTTCTGTGGATTTCATTACATGTCTCAATGTCATGATATGTGCACTAATTTATCCAACAATACAATGCTGTTAGTTTTATATCCATGGACACATTGCAGAGGGATGATAGTGAAAGCTTTAAAGGTAAATTATTACATAGTGGGAAGATCAGCAGTGGAAAAGATTGTTTGTTTAAAGTTATAATGGGTAGGACAAATTTTAATGTCTCTCAGATATGTTTGTATTCCCTGCCAGATTAAAGCCAGATTTCCATAATTTTACCTACTTGGCTTCAAGAGTTCATACAAGAACCTCTTCAGTTTTAAGGCAGTCACAGATACGAAGATAATTGTAAAATACGAGCCCCTGAGCATGACATCAGTGTCTCCTATTCGGTTTCTCCAGTTTGATTATATTTTACCTTAGACACTTGGGGCATAGCACAAAAAGCCAATTTGTTACAGCGTATGTGAAACAGAAGAAGGGAGAAGTGTGAGAAGCCAGAACTCCAGATTATACTCTGACTGCTTTTTCTGTCACCATTAAATAAAAAAGAGTGACATACTGTCATTCTCCAGGTAGAAATGAATACAGCCTGTGACATGGGCTTATTGCTATTGAAGTGTATGTAGAACTTTGATTGGATTTTTTGGAAGGACACAGGCTCATTATGCTCTGGTCATACTGCCAGAAGCCAGAGATATTGAGACTTTTTTTTATTTTATTTTAGTTTTAGTTTTAGTTTTTCTTGTAAGGTCAACCCCTTTGAGATTACTCTTCCATCTGGTTGTACGTCTGCCTCATTCCCTGGCTCTGCACTAAGGCAGCTGTTGGCAACTCTAACGTGACAAAAACCCCCTTAAGTCATCAAAGTCCCAAACTTGCCTTCTGGAACACATAAAAATGCAGAGATTAGTGGCAACACCAGCTTCTGTTTTCCAAGGAGGAAAGTAGGTTGACAACAAATCTCATTCATATCTGCCTTTAAGGGTTTGGCTATTCTTTGCCTTATTAAGTAATCAACATTTCAAGCCTCTGAAGTCCCAAGCTGAAAGACTGATTAGATATTAACCTGACTGCACAGTTTGCTCTAATTTAGATTTATGACTATGTCAGTTTAAGGAATGAATCTCTCATATCAGACACAGAAGTATTCATTTTGTTGTTCCTATGGAATACAATGTTTCATTCACTGGCAAAATTCCCAGACCTTCAATATGATGGGAATAAATTATGTACGTTTACATGGCACGTTTGTGAATTCTTAATTAGGAAATTGTAACCAAGCTCTGAAAAGATACATTTTATGCAGGGAAAAAAAGAAAAAATTCATTAGCACCTATAAATGCTACATTTAGCAGGACTGATAGATTTGTGCTTGCTTTAATTTTCTTCCATTGTGTTAGAAAGCCCTTTAACTTTTGAGCATTGATTAGAAGCAAAGAGTGAATAAGTTCTGGTTGCTTTAGAAACAAACTTTTCATTTTGAGAATATTACTTCAGCTTATATGTTAAAGCAAAAAACCAAAACCATGAACAAACAAAAAACCCCAACTAAACCAAACCAGAAATATAAAATAACACAGTTCCAGTCAAATCTAAGGATAAATATTTTTGCCCTCTTAGGATTCCTGTTACACTACACAAACAATTAATTTACTGAACTCTTCTTATAGCTCTCATGAGTGTTTTTTCTGATGTTTTAGAAAGAGAAGAAACATATTTCACCGTATTGTGCTATGAAGTGCTACAGAGACCACTTAATTATCTTTAAATTTCTGTTATGTTTAACACCACCAAAAGAAAAATGTTCTTCATAGTTTCAACTCAGTGAAAGAATCTGAACTTAAGTGTGGGAGAACTTAAATACCTATTGACAGCTTTAATTTTAATGGATCTTAGGTTGTGCATATTTCGGCAGTAGATGTTTGTGGATTCATGTGTATATATGCTCTTATAATATAAAGAAAGTATAAAATAAATATAAAAAGAAGAAAGAAGACTGAAATAAAAGAAGAATTGAAGTTGTTTATTATCTAGATAGTGCCAACAAAATGAATTTACCTAGTCACTGTATACTAGAAAAATGGGAAAAAAGGCTACTACCTATTAAAGGGCCTTATCTCTGTCACCTTCTTGCTCTTTCTCAGGGTCAGCCCAAGCTGGAACATGATTAACCCAAGAACTTGAGCACCTCAAGCAAAATCTGGGTTGAGAGTTGCCATACAGGTTCATGAATGGATGAGATGTCTGCTATGTCTTATGTGTGAGTAAAAACATGTAAGTGGAAAGTTGTACACAGTTCACCAAGCTGTAATCTGCATCTTGCTATAAGAGTTGCTGCAGTTTGATTGTGCAGCTGCTGAGTGTCACCTTTAGGAGAGAGTCACAAGGGAAGATGGGGATGAGGTGATAAAATTTCTGGTAGAGATCAATCCCTTGATCCCCAAGGCAAGAGCTGAACCTGGAATAGATAACCTTCAGCTCAGACACAAGCATCAGGCCTGATATTGCTGTAGAAGATTTGGCCCAGCCCCTTCCAGCCATAGCTCCAGATTGTCCAACTCAGCCCTGGCCATAATGCTTGGCTGAGTCACAGGCCAGGGCACCCACTTTCTCCAGAGATAAATTATTCCTCAGAAGATAGCCTAATAATTAGTCCTGGCTGGCCAGGGAAAATGTTTCCCAGACCCTTATGACAAGAGCACAAAAAATTTATTTCTCTCAGCTTTAATTCAAATATAACTCACAGTCAAGGAATGCATCTCTTCACCATCGTCAAAAAATTTCCTCAGAAATGTCTGAAATTTCAAAGGATTTCCTCAGAAATCCTCAGCATAGAGAATTTTTATACCCCTTTATTTCCCTCAAGAGTTTGTAAACAGCTCTACTCCAGTTTTGCCCTGGGCTTTCTTGTCTCTCCAATCTAATTCTAGTCCAATCCATGTTGAGAGGACAGTTTAGATGTTAAAATTTGAAAAAAAACCCAAGTAAAATGGTGACTACTAGAGGACATTAAATTTGTTGTCTTCCCCTTTCCTTCCTCATTACAGATAACAACATGTTTTCTTTTTTCTGCAAGACTGTGATTATTCAGTGAAAACCTACTGCAGGCTTCTCTGCAGGCCACAAGTAAACCCCAAATAAACAGTTTCTCTAAGTGTTTTAATGTTTCTCAGATATGTTTGTATTCCCTGCCAGATTAAAGGCCACTTGGTTTAAACCTACTTGGCTTAAACCTACTAGATTAAACCTACTTGGCTTCAAGATGGAAATACGGAAAATATGCTACTGTTACACTGCACTCTATTGCAAATGTAGGTCATGGTATGTCTTTATTAAGATGGAACAAAAAGAAAGTATTTTCAAAATGTAAATGGTAGTGATGAAGCCCACTGTCCCCAAAGTAAAAGAAAGCTTTGTTGCTTGCTATTTCAAAGTACAAAAGTGCTGGACTGTTACTTAGTTTGGAAACTGAGAAATCTGATGTGTAGGAAAAATGTTTACAGCCATGCATGCAGAAATTTGCTTTGCCTTTTAAATTTCAGTTTATACTTTAGAATACCAGCTATTATCCTAATATTAATAAAGGTGACTGACCAGCAAAGTACAGGGAGATAAATATGTGCAATTCAATACTACTCATGCAAATTACAAGGAAATTAGAGAACACAAAAAAATTATTGAGGTGTTTTAAGGACAGAGAAATGAAGAATTACCAAGAAAAATTGTACATAAATCTTCACAAAATGGTGATTTAGACTGATATATAAGTGTTTGTGTATTAAGAAGGTGTAAATGTCAAATGAAAGCATGGATTCATGTTAAGAATCACAAAAGAGCATAATTAAGTGCTAGAGCAGAAGTGATATAAGTGAAGAATGAAGTGACAGAACAGAAGTAAAATTAGGCTAAACATTCAAATAACTATAAAACACAGTGCTCTGAAAGATGCAGTGAATCTTGTTCAAAATGAGACTTCAGAATCAGAGGAAAGTTTGGAAGTTAAATTGTAGGGAACTCTCTTCAGTTGCAAAGGATTGAGCTAGACTGTGATTATTGTTCTTCAAGAGTTTTTAAACAAATAATTCTTTTAGGAAATCAAAAGCAAAATTAAAACCAGGAATTAAAGAGAAATTGTAAAAGGAATGAAAAGGACAAGGCAATATTAATTTACAAACCCGTATGTGTTCAATGAAGTGGCATGTAGCAGAAAATGCACAGAAAACAAAAGAAAGCTTTCAGCTATACTGAGGAAATAGATAATGCACACTGTATTAAAACACAAGTTTAATTAATTAGAGCAATGGATAGGGGCTAGGATAAGTTCGTGCTGGACTTGCTGTTAGATCTGCACTGAGATGTTTCAGCTTGCACAGGGCAATGCCACAAGCTCTGCTAGAGCTGCTCTCACTTGGAAAACATAAAGTCTATTCCCTCCCCTTCAAAACTATCCATGTAATTATTAATCTTTATAATAAAAATCCACCTTCTCAAACCTGGTACATTTGCACAAACACATGGCCACTGGGTCACATTTTAGATGCACTGGCAACTTCTTATTGTTGTGTCTTTTTCTTCCCCATCCCAAATAATTAATTTAAAAATATAAATAATATAAAAATATTATAAAACTCTCTTTCTATCTTTTGAATTTCAGCTAAAGGGCACAGGAGTGAACACTACTTAGCAAATATCTAGATGGGAGTTTGCAAAGATAGCCAAGCTAAGAAGTTACATCACTAAAAATACCACAGTTGTGTATCAGAACACACCAGGACAGTATTTACTAACTTACTGACTTGTGCAGTAAGTACCAGGAAACAAAACAAAACTACAACATTCATAATGTGGCTGCTTCTTTTTATTTTCTCTTTTTTAAAAATATGGCAAGTCCTCGAAGTAAAAATGAAGAACTGGATAAAATATATTACTTTTCGAAATTTTGGCTCATGTGTGCCAAACTCTCAGAGACATTAATTTATCTTTGTTTTGGGTCACAGAGCTCATCTGTGGCTGCTTCTTCTACAAACAGAAGTGGCGTAGAGCTAATAATAAATGAAACAACTGACTTTCTGTTGAAGGCCCTGAGCACAACTTACACTCATGGATAATGAGTTAGGTCTCAAAGCTTATAAATCTCTGTTCTCTGTGCATGGATAAGTCCAGTCGTGCAGACATTTTGTGCGATGCTCTAGGTAAGAACCGTCCTAGTTTTGAGGAGTTGGCTGTGTTTGTTTGGGTTCTTTCAAGCTGTGAACTAGGTCATGGATCCTGTGGGACCACTGTGTAAGGTAACAATGGTCAGAAACCAAGATATGGTGGAGACAGTGAAAAATAGTCTATTGCTTTAAAAACCTAAAAAACACATGAAGAAACAATTTACCTCAGTAATTCTAATATCAAGATGTGTAAAAACAACTGGGCTAAGTGATCTACTGATTCTCTTGAATGCTAAGACATTGTGATTAATTTCTAGAACATGTTCAATTATTCATCATTGATGTGAACTCCAATTTTAAACGTGATTAATCATTGAGAAACAGTGTCATATTGACTTTGAATTAAACTTGAAAAATAATTTAGGTACTCTTGAAAAATTGACAAAAGTTATGTAATGGTTTAACATCAAGTATTCAGCATTGTTTTCTTTATGTTTTGTTGTTTGTATCGATGCTTTAATGCTTGTGAGTTTTACTCTACCTTTTAACTTTCTTCCTACTGTAAAATGTCAATAGCACAATTTTTAAAGATAAAAAAAAAAAGTTGAATTTTAAGAGTTGTGGACTTTTATGAAATATAAAATAAATTTTAAAAAAACAAAACTAGAAAGATGTAGCTAAGTTTTCTGTACTAAATTATCCTTTTTGCTATCTAAGGAATAAAGTTTATGTAAAATGTGTCCTACTGCTGTTACTGTATATCTTTCTATATTATATCTGTCACCCAGGCTGGTATGGATTGATCAGTACTAAGTATCAATCTCAGTGTTAAATCATAGAATCATAGAATGGTTTGGGTTCAAAAGGACTTCATCATGTAGTTCCAATCTCCCTGGCACAGGCAGGGATACCTTTCATGATCAGGTTTGACCAGGTTGCCCAAAGCCCTAACAAAAATGACCTTAAACACTTCCAAGGATGGGCCAGCAACAACTTCTCTGGGCAGTATGTTCTGGTGCCTCATCCATTCTCACAGTAAAAAATTTCTTCCTAATATCTGAACTAAACCTACTCTCAGTATAAAGCTCTCACCTCTTGTCCTGTCACTATATGCCTTTGTAAAAAGTCCCCCTCTGGCTTTCTTGTTGCTTTCTTTCAGATGCTGGGAGGCTCCTTTAAGATCTCCCTGAACTCTTCCCTTCTCCTGGTTGAACAACCCCAGTTCTCATAGCCTGTCTGCACAGGAGAGGTGCTCCTTCCATCTGATAATCTTCATGGCCTTCTTCTGGACTTTCTCTGCATGATTGAGAAGTCTGTTATAGATGCAATCATCTTTAACCAGTGGTTAGTATTTCATGTCTAGTATTTTATCAGGTGATACAAAAGCACATTCCTCATGCTTCAAGTTCTTTTCTGTTTTGCTTCCTAAAAGGACCAACTTCTCTTTCCCTCTCTTTCCCCTCCAACCCTGCAAAATTAGATCATCAACCTCAAGGAGGCCTGAATAACTAAGTGCATGGAAAAATCTTACATAATTGAAGGGAAGTAATAACTGAAGGTATAAAAATTGCTTTCTTATGTATAGAATAAAAAAATTAATGAGGTTTTCATTACAAATGTTTTGAGCTTGCTATCAATGGAATGATATAATGAATTCCTATTCAAAAGTTTCAAAAGTTTTCCTACAACCATTTAGATTTTTTCTTAAATAATTAAATTTAAAATGTTAAACTTTATGACTGATCTGTTTAGCTCATGATTTTGATTATAATTTAATTACTTAGTGTTCAATCTTCATGCGTTTTTTGGGGCAGAAAATTTGCCAGGTAGAAATGCAAAACCTCAGATGATGGCATACCACAAGTGTCTTCAAAGATATCTGGAAAAACTTGACATATTTAAGCATTTGTAATATTGCAGGACTCAGAACTTTTTATCCCTGCAGCAGTCATTAGGAATGGGCAGGCTCATTTCATTGATTGCGCTGTGAGAAGGCTGTTCAGGTTCAGATGGAGCAGAAAGGTTAGTGGAATACCTGTTAAATGCTTCAGTGGTCTGTGGCAAATCTCCAGTCATGCTCTTATCACAGCTGATGAATTTTATTTTTAAAGGGTGCTAAAACTGAGTACATCTTCCTACTTTTCAAGACTGTGGAAACAATTGAATATATACAAAGTGGTAATTTAGATAATAGCAATCTCTTTGCTTTTATATGGAAATTATTGTCATGTAGAAAGAGCCAGGGAAGAATTCTCTGCCCTACCAAAAACTTTATGGTCACAATATTTTTCTTTGGTTTTAATGTCTGAAACTCTGCCAAAAAATATTCCTGTGTATATTCTGGCCTGTGGTAGACAAGTTGGATTCTATAACTGGGTGTCATAAAATGACAAATTCATGTATGAAAATAAGTCACCAGCTGTGAAACTATCGACAGGAATGCCCAGTCATTTTTATTTAAATATTCATGCTGTAGTCTAAAGTTACATTTTGCCCATATATATTTATTATTTTCACTGGATTTCAGGAAATAGGTAGTCATTTTCCATTATCACTTTTACTCATTTTAGCCCTATGCAGCTCTTATGCCCTCCAACTTCTGGTTTCAACAAGAAAATATTTTAAAATGCTTCTTTTGGTTTGTCAGAAATTACATAAGAAAAAAAAAAGAACCAAAAAGTGATAAATAGTTATATTATTTTATTTTACTTTAACTAACACTGAAACCATTTTATAGGCTATAATTTCTGCCTGCCAGAGGTCATTGACTGTTTATTACCTTCAAGCAGCCTTGGGACAAGTCATACCTTTAAACTGAGAACTGGGCAAGATATAGGCTTTCTGATTTGTTAGCATTTTACATATTTCAGGAAAGGAATTATTTAAAAATTATTTTAGGTTGTATGTAAACAAAATTATACCATTTATACCATTTCTCATTTAAAGTTGAAATGGTTTGATGAAGTATGAAATAGTTTAGTTGTCACATTTTAATTAAAAATACATCAATATAGTGACTAGCTAAACGAGAAAAGATTTTTCTGGTATATTGAATTGAGCCAGTTCAGTTTTGAGATTCATTTTTACTTGATTGAGTTATCAACATGAACAAAGCATTGACTGTAAACAAATTTATAAAATCAGTAATTGTCTGAAAGGACTATATATGGTGGATTTGCCTGCAGTTATTAAATATTTTTACCCAGGTCTAGTTCTGGCTGTAACTTTCATCACCACAGGGATGAATTTTCAAAATCCCTTAAATATCTAACTGGAATATGTGTTCTAAAGTGGATTTGCATATAGTAGTGAGGATAGAGTTTAAGTACAACTTAAATCACAGAAGTATTTTACTATTCCCATTGGACCTCTGAAGGGAAATCCACAGAACATTTTGAGCTTTGTGTTTTGTGTTTGTTTAAATGCTAGTGGTAAGTAGGTTATTGCAGTAGGATTCTCCTAGTTTTAAGGTCATCTCAAAGTGTTATGTATAATTACAAAAGATAGAAAAATCCATAGAGCTTCTGTATGATTAATCTCAATCAATGAAAGAACATTTATCTTTAGCATCCTACCAATAAAGTGCAAGTTTCCAGCTTTTCAAAGATTTCAGCCCTCCTCTGGAATCAATGGGACCAAACATCGAGGGAGTTTTGAAGCTGATATCCAACACCAATATCAATGAAACTAAGACAAATACCAAAGAAACTAGTGACCTCCCTGGCCTGCTTAAAGATATGTGTCTAAGTTCTCACCTGAGTGGGAATTAAAATTGCAAGTGAACATTGGCTATCCAAAGTATTCTTGTCCTGTTTATCCTCTCACTGCTTTCAATGATATCCAGCCTTAGTGATGGGCTAATAAGTATGACTAAAACTTAACATCAATCTTCCAATCTATACCCCTACGTATTAGAATATGATGCAAACAGAACTCTCTTGACTGATCCAAGAAAGGAAAAGTAAAAGCTTGGTTGCAATGTTTGCTTCTGTGTAATATTAATAATTAATAACGTTAATAGTTCTTTAACTTCTAATTACATTGATAACTCTATTTTTTATACCTCAGAAAACTTTTAATTTTGAAGGATCATTTTTTAACACTGACATAGAAGAGAAAATACGATGGGAATATTAGTTACTCTGTTTTGTTTAGCATTGAGTTCTAAGAGGCATGATGAGCTAAGATGAAGCCTTTGGAATGGATTTTAGCATGTGTTATTGATGGCAAATCAATAAAAACCAAAAAAAATCAGTTGACTAAGCAATTGACATTCAACAAGGGTTCAAACATAGATTTGTTACAACCATCATTAGTCTTCTATAACACTTAAATGTTACAATTTGAGAACAAACTAAAACAAAACAAAACTTCATAGCACACTTTGTAAGATGACATAAATCAAAATTTCAAAGAGTAACATGGGTAGTTTTGTGATTATACAGAATTAGAAAATGTAAGATCTGGAGAGATAATACGAACATGGAACCAAACAAGGGAAAAAATATCAGATGCAAATCAATTCTGGAAAATTCTCAGTAATGCAAGAAAATAGGGCTTTAGTTTTGATGATTTGGCTCTTGGACCAGGTAAGATGAAAAAGAAGCTGAAGCCATCGACTGGGTGATTATTCCATAATATGCTAAGAAGTACTTTGAGGGACATGGATGGCATTTTCTAGAAAAAATCTTTACCGAGGAATGAAAATTTAGTTGAATCAAAGCACATTTTAAGCAGCTTAATGTAACAGATATATTACTAAATGTGAGGCATAACATCAGAGTAGTCTGGTTTTTTGGATATTTGCCTTAAAAGAGAGGAATCTGAATTCTTCTTCCTGATTAAAATTTAATTCAGAAAGCAGTGATTAAGTGTTAAAGCACTCTAGTTCTTTCAACTTCCATGAAATTATTAATTTGATCCAAAAGTTTGACTTCACTCAGCTGTAATTGTTCAGTTGTTTCTTTTTTTTAGTTTCTGGCAAAAAAAATTGTGAATTTTCTTAGCAGTAATCTTTATTTCTTCACAAACCTCTTAATTCCATTTCAATATACGCTAATGATGATTAAAGTACAAATTTGGCCTGGCAAAAATAAGCAAGGTCTCCAAGTAAAATTTCAAACTTGACCTTAAAATTGTGGATTTTATAGCTAAAGGAGTACTGTCTTTACTAAAAAATGAATTTAGAAAGTTTACAGAAAATGCTTGGAACACATATAAAATAAAAAACAAACATGTACAGTCTAAGACAATGATGGTAAGATAATACTTATCATTGTGAAGTCAATCTGTCATGATGGTGTTTGATTAATCATGGAGTTTTTTTCACTAGAAAAATCTTATTTGAAAAAAAAATAATTTATAGTTACTCAGATTCATCTACCTTTTCAGGAAGCTGAGTTTGACTAGTCAAAATACTTAGTAAGAATAGAGGGAAACTGATTTACAAATTTGAACTGATTTTCTGTTCACAAGTAATGTCTGATATATAATCAAGAGAAAAAGTCTTGAAAAGAAAAACAAGCCAATTCTTTGAAAATTAAACAAAAAACTCCTTATTTTCTTACTTATTCTTAAGGAACAGAAATAATATCATAAAAGTAATGTAGACTTATCAATGAACTATGATTTTATTTTTAAATTTCTGCTTAGAATTTCACAATACTATCAAACACAAAATCATAAAGGGGTAAAAATGTGAATTCTGTAGTCCTAAACTCTTAATCTATGCAGACAAATTTTGCATACTCAAAAACAAGTGAAAACATTTTTCTGTTCTTCTTTGTGGTAGCAAAATATCTCAGGCCATAAAAATGATTGATTAAATTGTGGTTTTCTGTCTTTCCTGTCAATTTCTTTGGTTTCTTTGCAAGAGTTCAGCATAGATGTGATCAAAAGTATCTTTGTCTGCTGAGAGCAATTAATGTAAATTTGATAAATAATGTCTGTATTCATTCAAATTTTTTTTTGTTTTTTTGATAAACACTAAAGTTGGAGAAAAGATTTTTTAAAAAAGCCCCAGAGGAACCCACCTTATTTTTTCTATAAAAGAGGATAAGAAATATATTTTTTTATTCCAAAATATCAAGCCATTAGAACTGTATTTCTTTTTCAATTGGACACTGAGCATGAATATTCAATCATATCATCCTCCTATATAAGGACAAACTGTATATCAGAAATGCACCCACATTTCCAAAGTTCAAAGAATGAAGAAGTAATAATATTATAAATGTCTAAATGCTGAAATTACCATTCATGTAGAAAACGCACACTTATAGCTCATCAGTAATATTTTAAAACACTTTAACATTAGATAACATCATGAAGCAGACTGGCATGCAAAGGTATTTTTGAAAGTTTCTGTTTTGTTTTGGTATAATGCACAGCCCACCTGGTATCTAACTTGCTGCGTTAGATCATGGAATCACGGCATGGTTTAAGTTCAATGGGACCTTAAAGATCATCTTGTTTCAACTCCTCTGCCATGGCCAGGGGCACTTTTCACTACACCAGTTTGCTCAAAGGCCTGCCCAGGCTGGCCTGAGACAGCCATGGCTTCTCTGACCAACCTGTTCCAGTTCTTCATCACACTCATACAGTAAATTCTTTCCTAATATCTAATCTAAGTATATTCGCTTTCGGTTTAAACTATCATCCCTTGTCCATCATTACATACCCTTGTGAAAAATCCCCCTTCAGCAATCTTGTACATTCCCCTTTAGATAGGAAGGCTGCTGCAAATTCTTCCTGGACTCTTCCCTTCTCCTGGCTGAACAACCGCAACTCTCTCAATCTGTCTTCATAGGAGAGGTGCTCCAACCTGCTCCAACCCTCTGATCATCTCCGTGGCCCTTCTCAGGATTTGCTCCAACAAATCTTTTTTGTGCCAAATGCAGCACTCCAGGTGGGGTCTCACCAGAGTGGAGCAGAGGAGCAGAATCCCCTTCCTCACCCTGCTGCCCACGCTGCTTTGGATGCAGCCCAGAACACATATGGTTGCCTTTCAGTAAGTTCATGTTGCTGTCTCATGTTGAGCTTCTCATCAATCAACACCCTCACTATATTTATTAGTAATAATACAACAGTTAATGTATTTCACATTTCAAAGTTTACATGTCAGGAATACATGCGTTTAAATTAGGTTGATTTCAACAAAGTATCTGCTCTCCTAGAGCTTTTCTGCGTATGTGAGAATGACATTTACTTTATCAGTGAATAGAATGGTATCACTGCAGATACTGAAGTCAATTCAGCAAGTCCTTCCCTGGCTAAAGTTTTTGATATACATAACGTGTATGTTATGCAAAGACACTTAGACCTCTGAACTACAGACACGAGTTTCAAAGTAATCTTAGGAAAAAAGTGTAGAAACTAACTCTCTGTCTTTCTGGGGAATATTTGCACTGTTAACTTATACTTACCACTAAATCAGCTTCTGTAATGCTTGTTCCAATGACTCAATGTATCATTTGGACAGAGCTCCCAGTAGCATGCTAAATATATCCAGCTCTTGAATAGGACTTTCTTCTAAAATTTACTGTTCACCAAGCCAGGGCTGTAACATATTGCCAGAAGTGAGAACAGCATGTGTTACTGCAAGGTTAAATAGTCTTCAACTTCAGCCTCTGAACTATGCATGATATTGGCAAAGTGTGTTAAGGTCAAATCCCTCTCCTAAAACCATATTTGAAAGCATTTGTAGTGGCACAGGTCTTTAAGTAACAGCTATACATCTGTGCGCTTAGAGCTAGGCAACATGTTAGCAAGACAGGAATTGAAGTGGCAAGATAAGTGCTGCAGCATATATAGCTGCTAAAACAAGGATGGAAAGTCTTTTCTGTTCACTCTGTTTATTATAAATCTGGTATGACATTGATAACTTTCTTTTGAATGAGATTGACTAAATCTTTCAAGTGTGTGAGGTTTTTTAATTTAGGAAGAAATGAGGGGTACTATTCTTGTTAATCACACTTTCTGTTTTTACAGGGGGCAGATTAATTTGTAAGTAGGATCATTACAGCATATTTCTGAAGCTGGAACTACAAAAAGTTAGTATCACAAAACTCTGGGACAATATACCAAGGCAGAACTGTCCAAGTCATTAATTATTTGAAATGTCTTAATCTCTTCACCTACAGGCATGGTTGAGCACTTGTGGCTTCTTTTGGTTTTTTTCCCTTACATATAATGTCTCAGCCAGGAAATGCTTACTGACTACCCTTTACTATGTCTCCTTTTTTTGGGGTGGGGGCTGTTTGTGTTTTTGGTAGATTTTCTTGTTTTGGCTTGTTTTTTGGGGTTTTTTTTTACATCTCTGTCTTCCCATAAGATAAACTGAATTAGTTTTTATTTTTCTTCTTGAAAAAAAAAGATAATTTGATCAATCATTCCCAATCCAACATGAAAGAAAGTAATACTTTGCAAAGAAAAAACACCAAGCCAATGCTGATTAAGATGCGTGCTCCATCAATATGTTAAAAAAAAAAGGAAAAAGAAATAACAGTAATATAGGAAATAGTATGTGCTATGTCACTTGACCATTTTTGTTATTGTCAAAATTTGTCTGAATTTATTACAATTCCTTCAAAGATAATTTTAGCATATATTGTACATCCTACAAAAGAAATATTGATCAGTGTGTTTCCACTCACTATATCATGAGCAAGTACCTCAAAATAGCTTTTTTCTGTGAGAGACTGTAAGATTCAAGTTCTCATTGGTGAAGTACTTTATAAAAGTATATCACAGAGGAGCTATAAGTTACTGGGAAATGTCCTTCTAAGCACACTTGAGAGAATAAAAAGCACGTTGCTCTCTTTTCTTCATGTAGAACAACTGTGCAGCTCAGTAAAACACTAAACACAGGTATGTGCAACAGCTGACCATAAAACATGGTTCTTCTGTCAGAGACAGACCCAGCCCTCTCAGATGGCCTGAAAGCATCTGACCCTTCAAACAAAGGTTTTAGTGGTTTACACCCATAATTTACACAAACAAGTATTTGATAGTATGAATTTGTCATTATGTTGCTGAACTTCCCATTGAGCAAATGAATGATAGCTTTATTTGCTTCCAGTACAGAGCTGATAATAGTCATGCTAGAGGAAACTCTTCATCTGGAAGGATAAATACTGGTTTATCAATTTTGTTCTTTATAATCAAGAAAACATTTGATCTGTCCATATTCCAAGCTAACTGAAAAGTACATGGTGGGTTGCTGACATGCATGTGCAATCACCCCTTAGGGTGACCACACTTCTGTGGGTTAATCTGATCTACATCAGCTGAGAGGTCATTCCAGAATTCAGCTGATGAAATAAAGTTGTAAAAAAACCAATTTCCATAGGTCAAAGTTCAATCTGCATCTATTGTTTTGCATGTATATGATATTTCATATTTTAAAAAATTGGTAAGGTCACAGGGAAGTAGTAAACATCTTGGTTAGATAGGCAAATGTGGAGAAACAGTGTAACAGCAGCAGTTCTCATTAGAGAACAGGTCAGAGGTTTTTGAAAAGTTTTGTTGAGATGCCCTGAACAATTGAAAACTTATTACAACATGTTCAGAAGAAATGGAATTACAGAGAGAATCTGGTTGGAAGTGTGCATATACCTTATTCTACAAAATTTAGCTTTTGACAACTGCGTTGAGTCTTTACATAACATTGATTTAGATGTTGGTTTTTGACCGTTGCTTTTATTTCAATCATACGAAAATCATAAGGATTTATTTTATTTTATAGCAGTAAAAAATAGCAGGACACATCACAACTTTCTGACATATAATTGTGAATTTGCAAGTAATGTATTCACTGGGAAACCACCATATCCTTATCTTCTTCTGTCAGTCTTGCAGTATCCCAGCCTTCACAATTTCTTTTTTGGTTTGGTTTGGTTTTGTTTTTTTTGTTTTGGTGGGTTTTTTTGTTTTTTTTTTTTTTTGTGAGCTTTTCCTGGAATTTAAGTGCTTTGCAGGTTCTTATTTTGTAAAGCACTCCATCATTCTTTCACCAACTTCCAGAAGTTTAGGATTTTATTTGGAAGTCTCCTTTTCAAGTAGCAGTTAGTCCCTGCCTATTCTGTATTATAAAAGCCAACATTATCAGAGCCTAAGGTGGTGCGACTGCAGGCAGAAGCTGTTTAATATTGAAGTCTGAAAGCAAAGATGTCTTTAGATCTTATAGTGCCTCATATGTGACCATGGATAAGATATTTTTTAGAAAGGATTTGCATTAATAAAAATTAAAGCTTTAGGATTTCACTTCAAAGGGAAATGTCAATGAAAGCATATCCTCTCTTAGTTGCTTTGGTGGCAGAATATTAACATTGCTAATGTAAAAGTTTATATAGCTAGAGGCTGCAGTGTCTGTCTCTCAGAAGAGAAAAGCATATCATAAGTGTGCAGCACTTAAAATACAAAGAAAGAAATGAAGAGTGTATTTTTCTTGGGAGCAGTAAGCACACAGTGTACATTTATTTTCAAACTGATATATCTATTATTTAAAAAGTTTAATTTTTAATGTATTAATCCCAGACAGACATTGACATAGAAATAAATATATTAGTCATTATGTGCTAGCTTTTTCCAGCTTTACTGGTGCTCAGTATTTTTTTGTGCTAAATATCCAACCATTGATTTCAGAAAAATAATTTTACAGTATAAATCAGTGCTTAAAGGACAGGAAAATCTGTGTGAAGTATAACCTATCAAATACAATTACACAGTAAAATGGATTATTTCATTGATACTAGTCCATAGGAACATCCAATTTGCAAATGTTTAGTGAAGAGATTTTTGAATGCAGAAAGTCCTTTTTAGTTGAAAGGAGGAAAAATGGATTGTTGTGTTTTTTTGAATAAAGAATAAGGAGAAGGTATATGTATTTGCATTCTTACTGTCCCAAATAATTGAGGGATTTCAGTTCCTTTATTGTAAAAATGAAAGTAAGTAAAACTATCATTCACTTACTAAATGGAAACTCAGTAACATTAATTGTCAGCCAGGAGTTGCTCAAACATTCAAAGCATTCATTCATCTGAAATCTGGAAAACTGTTATTAAAAAGTCTGATCTTTTTAAGAGTATCATTTGGAGATTTTGTATACATGTTCAGCAGGACATTATTCTTTTTCAGTTTTGGATAGTTTCTGTACCTGGGTGGATTTTCCTGTGATTAAAGGTTACATGAAGAATATATAATTCTAAATGAGATGAAAACTGCAAGTTGGCAGGCTAACCCACTGGTCTGTAGAAAGCACCATTTTCCAAAAGCTGGTGTATGTGAGGCTTTCCTGCCTTTTCTAAGTGGTTTTAAAGAATTATTTCTATAGTTATATTTAAATGAACCAGAAGTTGCTGCTGCCTGATTGAATCACTTTTTTTTTTTTTTTTTTTACAAGATCTAATGGCAAAGCCCCAAAAAAACCCAGAGAAGCCTAAGGATGATTTTTATAACAGTTCAGCTACTTGTGCCTGAAATTAGGATAGTAAAAAGGCTTTGCTCAACAACGATTAAGAAAGAATGTTTGATTTCATATATTTCATTTTTATTACCAAATTTTCTCAGGTTTCCATAGTCATCCTCTTGACTAGTGTTTTATTGAGTAATCAAAGTATTACCTCATGCTTAAAATATGTCAGTATTTAAATATTCCTGCAAGCAATTGCAGAAAGAAGACAATGGTACATTTGTGATTTCCCTTCCCCTCTTCTGTACAGTGATTTAATTGCTCACTCAGCTGTTAGGAAAATCTGACTCAGTTCTTTTTCTCCCCTGAGAGGATTTGGTCTAGTAATTACAGAATAAGTGCAATATATGTGTTGGAATGAGAAGAGTGACTGGCAGCCAAGACTTACCATTTCTAGGAAAGCTTCCTGAGCAACATGACAGAGATTCAGAGATTTTACCTTTTTTTTTTTTTTTGGTTGTTTTTGTTTTAATCATTTGACACAACTTCAGCTGGAGAGATCCTGACTTCTGTGTAAATTGTTTACTTTTTTGAACCCGTTTTAAAGTTAATGAAAGTTGAACGAATAAAATTTCATTCAGTTTTCATTTCATGGAATATAGATGAGGGATTTGAATCTTCCTTGTGTGTTTTATGCAATACTTAGTCCAATAACTAGATATAATGTACAGAGATATTAATACAGCATAACATCTCCTCAACAAATCCACTCTTAGGAGTCTGCTCCATCTGTGAGCCCTGATCAATGGAGACTGAATCTTAGGCTTTCCATGTACCTCTCTTTTAGTAGCATCAAAGCAAAGGAATAAATAAATTCAGAATACTCTAGAGTTTGAATGTCCTGGTTTCACAGGTAAAATACAGTAAATGTCAAGTATCCAATTGTGGATGTGGAATGAGTTTATTGATCCAATAGCTTGCACTCCACTTAATTCCAATTCTTTTTCAGAGTTATATGGAGAGTGGATTTGATGCAGTATGTTTGAACTACTGTATCATTGTTCTGATGGAGGAATTGTGATTGAAAAATTCTGAGATGCAATTTTCTCAATTACTCATACAGGTATTGTCATGGTATTTCAGGCCAGTACACAAAGGCTGAAGTAAAACTCATTTAAAATTGAAGTCAGCAAGTGCTTTATTTTTGTTACCTGTTCTAGGTTTAAGTTCATAACCTAGAAACACTAGGAGGAAACACTAAATCATGTATTGGTTTCACATTCACCGAATTTTGTTTGCCAAATTTAGTGTAATGGTTTAACGTCTTTTTGCTGTAAAATAGGATTAGGAGGAAAAGGCAAAAAAAGGCTTGACTTAAAAGTAAATAGTTTTATTAACACACACTAAGAAGAAGAGAACAAGAAAAGAAAAAAACAAATGAAACTTCTAAAACAACCCCTTCTCCTACCAGAAAATGTAAACTTTTCTACAAACAATGTAAAGAGGCAAAACTCAGAACTCCAGGTCAGTACCACTTACAAAATAGTCTTTCATTCAGTCTTTGAGAGAGGGAAGTCTTTCCTGTTTTGTTTTGGTAACTTTCTACAAGACAAACAGTCTGCTTGTGGCTTCCAGCTCTCACAAAAGCAGCCCACCCGGGAACTTCTGCAGTTGTAGACCTCCCATATCAGGTAGCCTTTAACATGACTACCTATGGGCCGTGGACTCACACTGGGGTTTCACTTTTTAAAGATGCACAATAAAAGGCAAAGGATTTTTTATCTCAAGGAACAGAGATATCTTCTCACTTTTTCACTGGCGCAGAGGGCTTCTTCTCATCTCTCTGTTCAAACATTTTATGGGATTACCAGATTACAGTTTCTAATTCACTATTCACTCAGTAAATCACAGATACCTTTGCCCAAAAATCTACAAATCATCTCCCCAATTCATATTGTCTATGATTTAAAGGATTATTTTAACATATTCATATTACAGTCTGTTACCACAACTCATAGGAGATTTTTCATCCTAGGACCAAGGCAACTTGTCATCTCCTTTACCTAAGAGGTCTCTCTTCCTTTACTGATTTTGAGATCTCATATTCCCTCTCAGAGAAGGATCGGTGCTGTGAGGAAAGAGTTAATCATCTCACCCAGAGCCTACAGTGGTCACTTTTTTTCTCTCCCAGCAGCTCACAGTGTAAGATTTCAATATTCCATATTCCTTTTTAACTAAAAACCAAACTGTGTTACCCATGACACTACTCCATTAAAGGAAAATGTGCTTTATCAAAACTAAACTTTCTAGTCCCTTTCCTAATGTCTTATTTTTCATCCTCTAAATTCATGTTTCTTGACCAGCACCCTTCTATCTCAAATTTTTCAAAAATTCTGTTATGCAAATTTTTGTTAGTTAGAAAGAAATATAATTTAAAGATTACAAGTTCTTTCAAAATATGTCATTACATGCAACTTAAAGTAACGTACCAAAGAACCAGGATATAATCTCACTGAAAAGCAGCCAGAACCTTTTGTCTGTCTTGTGATATAATTTCTGATGTCTACAAATGGATAATTTATGTCTTAGTTATCCTTCAAGCAGTTTGGGTGACAATTTCCAGATTACAGGCAAATTACAAATATCATTGCCAGTTCGGTGCATGTGAATGGCTGCATGATAATGTTTTTGTTCCTCAGCTTCATGACATTATTTTTAACTAATGAGCAATAAAAGAATGTGTCTATAAATTCAAAGCACTTTAAAAATTACTGATATTTTTGTGAATACAAGCAGCTGTTGAAATATTCCTAATTACAAATATTACTTATCAAGAGCAACGTATTGAAGCCAAGTGGTTTGTATGCAAGTACATTTAGAAGACTGCTGTGTTCTTTTTTTTCTCTTCGTTCCTGAGATAGATTTACTTTTTCTTAATACGCATAATACTGGATTTGAAATTACTTAAACTGAAATTAATACTCAATACTCCAATAAAATATATCTTCATTCAGAAGATTCAGAAAAGCAAAGAAGCTGTAGAATTAAACTTTTGCCTTACTGAATTAGATATATTGTCTGTCACAGTAGGTATGCGAGATACTACATGTGAGATTAAAAAAATTACTTAGTACATCAAATAAATCACCTGGTAAAAATATAGTGTATTAATATTCAATCAAATATGTTTTAGAATTCTGCAGCCTACAGGTAGTTAGAAATATATTCTTTTGTCTTTATTTAAATTCAAATCACTAAACATGCAAGGTGTGCACCATCTGGTAAAAGGAAAAAATACTCCTTTGACAGCTTTTTTTCTTTTTAATATTAGACTGCTTTATCAACTCTGGTACTGAAATAGCAGAATGGTAATAAATTCAGCACTAATAAGCCTTCTTATACCTTTTAATTGTGAATGATAAGTATTTGCTAATGAGGAATGTTATGAGACAAACATTTATATGATGACTATGGTGTGGATCATTGCCATGCTTGTTTATTACAATTCTTAATGAAAAGCAGCTTCCTATTACATATGCGTGGAAGTCTGCTTTTTACTGTCATGGTAATTTTTTTTTTTACTTTAAGCTGCATAATATCTGCTTAACATTTATGATGTTACACAGACACAATGTTCAAATTTTAGCAGTCACAGTCATTTGCTGTGGTGTATTTTCTTCTTCCTTTTTCTTTAATTTGCTTATTAATTTACAAATCAAGTTTGGTACTTTTTTCTCTTGTGTTGTTTAACCTTCGGAGAAGCTATTGTCTTTCCTGGAATTGGTCTTCAAATAAACTGCATATTATGTGTATGGAACTCATTAAACCTCTATAGAACTATTTAGCAATAGATCATGTTGGGAATTCCAGTCCAAATACAGTACAGTCCACAGTGTTTTATCTTTTTATATTAAAGGAGCAAGACCTCTGCTGCATTGTACAGTACACCTGATATGACTCAATTTGGTATTCAAGAAGAGCAATTGCATATCCAGATATGCTCTTTGTTGTTTCAGATTATAATTTTTAAATATAAAATAGTTTAGAAAAAAAAATGTTTAGCCTCTGTTGTTCACTTATTTGTCCTTTGCCACCGCATATTGAGATTCTAGCTGCTGTAGTGTTGGCTCAGAAACATGTAGTTGAAGGGAATTGATGTGTACATAGCAAAAAAATTCAAATATGTAACACTTCTAGATACCTATCAGATTTTTCATCTTTGCCTTCTAAAAAAGAGATATAAAAGTATGTTAAGATAAATTCTAATAAACTTGGTAATTTTTTCCAGTGAATGGCTTTTGATGGGAATGAAAATTTTATACTTCAGGCTGTGGAGAATTCTGTGAAATCATATTTTTTTTCTACAATTATAGGAAGTGTGTATTTATAGTGGGTTAGTTTGCTCATGACATTTCTCAGTCGGCTTAATCTTTTCTTTCTACATGAATTACTGTCTAAAAGAGAACCTCTGTATTGATACTAAAGTCAGTGAGGCTTCAGTAAGACTTGCACCCCTTTGGTGTTAGAAGAGCCCAGAAAATCCTCACTGTCAAGCTGAAAGAGGTAAGCAGAAAAATGAGCCACCCCTCTCACATGTGATTTTTCTGTGGTATATCAAGGAAGATCATTTAACTGGGAGCTGTAGTCATCTCAAGTTGTGAGGAAGGAGAAGAGCCCCTTTAAAAGGGCATTTCACACAAAGCATGGCAGCAAACAATAGTAGTTGCTGATGCTGGCAGAGTAAGAAGCAGCAGGTGCCAGAAGGAAGTACGGCCTTCAACAGCATTGTCAGCATCTGTGTGTACAAGACTGCTGCTGCCCAATTTATGGAGGAAGATTTGGCTTATGGGTGACAGCTTCAGGTTATTTAATACCAGCATATGACAGTACAGGTAACTGAAAAGTTTTCAAGGTCAGTTCTGCATTAGCCAGGATGCCTTTATCAGCTATCTTCAATGCCTGCACTGCTTTGTCTTTCAGATGATAGCCTTCAGCTGTTTCCCTTTGGAACAAGATGTACCTACTCTTATAGAGCATTAACAAGTAGTTACAACACAACACACTGATCTGTAAAGCACTAGTGTTTTCTTTGTCCCTTTGTAGACTGTGTGTCACAAAGCATCCAAGCCACATATTTAAACCTCAAAATACAAACGATATCCCGTCAGACAGCGAACTGACTACCCTAAGGAAGAGCAAGCAGGCTGTACTTGAACAGCCAATGCGAGGCAGTGTCTGACAAATATCACAGCAAGACAACCCCACAAAAACATGATCTATGCTCTGCTCGTAAGCCTAGAAACTTAAATAAAGAATAGCAAAAGTAAAAATACATATTTTAAAATAACCTTGAACATTTTCTTCTCTTGTGGGCAATTTTATTTGCTTGTTTGTTTAGAGTTGGTTGGTTCATTTTAGATTAAAATATTTTACAAGTTCTGAGAGATGACATAAAAACAAAAGATATATCATTTTATTACCTCTCTGTAAAATGTAAAAGCATACTTTTCCAAGAGAAACTGTTCAGATGAATTGTTCTTATATACTGCTAATAGCAGGTAAGGATATTTCTTCTGTGTCTTAAATAAATTCAAGTGTCAGAAAGTTGGTTTTTCATTCCCTTTCGTCAGCCACAGACACAGAGAAAAATCAGTATCCCTTGAATTTATTTTCATTTAGACAGGAGAGGGTGTGGAAAGAAAGGATTGATCTCTTAAGACCAACAAATTCAAAAACAGTATTGTCTTTGTGAAATACCACAACACCATGAAGAGCAAGGATTAACATGAAAATAGGATTTGACAAAACCTTAATGTAAATCAGATTGTAGGTCAGGTTACAAACATGCTGTCTGTGTTGGCTCAGTGCTAGAATCACAGAGTCAGTTAGGCTGAGGAAAAGAGCTCTGAGGTCATCGAGTCTGACTGGTGACCAGACACTACCTGGTCACCTGGACAATGGCACTAAGTGTCACATCCAGTCTTCCCTTAAACACATCCAGGGTTGGTGACCCCACCACCTCCATGGGCAGTCCAGTCCAACACCAAATCATCCTTTCTGTGAAGAAATTCCTCCTTATGTCCAACTTGAACCTACCCTGTCACGATGTAAGACTATGTTCTCTTGTTCTTATTGTCAGGTAATCCTTATAAACTGAGACAAGACCATTGTAATAGGTCACTGGTTTACTAGTTTCAAATGTAACCCATGCAAGGCATAATTAACATATTTCCCATATTTATTACTGGTGCCTCCCTAAAATTGCATTTCAATACTTCCATATTTTAAAACAGTGGTGGTTATGTCTAATGGCTAACATTCATGCCATTTAATAGAAAATTGGAAATTATTATAATCAAAAGGCATCTGCTTTTAAACTTACCTTTTCTAGACAAGCAATAAACTCTGAAAATACTTTCTGTCCAAAACTTGGAACATTTCTCTATAGTTTTTCTTCTTATGTGCAGTTTTCAGAAAGCAGTGGCATAAAAAATTATTCACATAGGATAACATAATAATTTAGGTTGGAAAAGACCCTAAGATCATTGAGTCCACCCATTAACCAAATACTGCCAAGTTAGTACTAAATCAAGCTCCTGACTAAGTGCCACATCAACATGTCTTTTAAATACCTCCAGGAATGGTAACACAACCACTCCCCTGGGAAGCCTGTTCCAACATCTCACCACCCTTTCCATGAAAAAACTTTTCTTAATATCCAATCTAAACCTCTTCTGGAACAACCTGAGGCCATTTCTTTTTGTTTTATCACTTGCTACTTGGGAGAAGAAGCCAACTCCCCCACCACCACCTACAACCCCCTTTCAGGTAGAGAGTGATAAGGTCTCCCCTCAGCCTCCTTTTCTCCAGGCTAAACAACCCCAGCTCCCTCAGGTTCTGCTCATCAGACTTGTGATCCAGACCCTTCCCCAGCTCTGTTGCTCGTCTCTGGACACCCTCATGTACCTCACAAGTGCAAAGTACAGGGGAACAATCATTGGCCTGCCTCCTGCTGGTAACACTGTTGCTGATACAGGACAGGATGCCATCGGCCTTCTTGGCCACCTGAGCACACACTGGCTCATGTTCAAACAGCCATCAAAGAGTATCCCCGGACCCTTTTCTTCTGGACCACTTTCCAGCCACTCTATCCCCAGCCTGTAGGGCTCCATGAGGTGATTGTGACCCAGATGGAAGTCCTTCACCTGATTCTTCACCTAGTTGAACCTCATACAGCTGGGCTTGGTCCATAGATCTATCCTGCCCATATCCCTCTGCAGAACCTTCATACCCTCCAGCAGATCAACAATCCTGCCCAATGGGGTATTGACTGCAAATTCACTGAGGGTGTTCTTGATCTCTTGCTAAGTTAATTTGTAAAGACATTACACACAACTGGCCCCAACACTGAGCCCTGTAGAAGCCCACTAGTGACTGGCCACCAGCTGGATTTCAGTCCATTCACCACCACTCCAGGTGATCTGCTCCATGACATTACCCGGAGCAAAGTTCAGACTGAAAGACCTGCAGTTTCCCAAAACTTCCATCCAGCCCTTCTTCTAGATGGCAATAATATTTGCCAGCCTCCAGTCAACTGGGACTTCTCTAGTGAAACAGTAGGACTGCTGATAAATTATGGAAACCAGTTCCTTGAGCACTTTTGCCAGTTCTCTGAGTACCCATGTGTGTATTCCATCTGATCCCATAGTCTTGTAAGTGTCTAACTGGTGTAGTAGGTTGCTGACCATTTTCCCTTGGATTGTAGGACTTTTGTTCCTCACCCTTTCTCTCTTCTCTAGGATGACTGGCAACTCAGGGAGCTGGGTACTCTGACAACTTATTCTTGAAGACTGAGTTAAAGTAATTAAGTGATTAAGCCTTTCCCTCATCCTTTATCACTTTGTTTTCATCTGTATCAAACAAAAGGTGAAAATTCATCATGGTGATAACTGTCCTTCCAAAGGACAAATCCTCCTTTTCCAGCCAAAGCTCTCTGTTTGGACAGACCAGTCTTCTTCCCCACTGGCTTGTTTTGCTGCACAGAAGGATGGACTCTTTATGTATCAAATGCAGGCTCATACCATCTGGAAAATTATTTCATTTGTTGAGTGTAAAGTAAGTAGTCACCAGTTCCTGTTTTCTACAGAATTGTCATAGTGACCATCCCAATGTAAAGACTAAAATAGATGCAAGAAATAAGCACTAGGTGCTAAAAACATATTTAGCCTTACACATTTCTCAGTTTTCCACAAAGATGTGATGCAGGGAAATATTATCTTTTTTTCCCCACTTTCTGCGAAAGGAGAGCTTTAGTAGATTACACAATATTTCAAAATTGTTGAAACCAAAAATAATGCAAAGATTCTTTAGAATTATAGCCTAGAGTCCAACCTATAGAAATTTATCTAGTAGCTGAATGGAAGAAGATGTTTCTGGAACTTATTATCCTCTCTTTATATCAAACACAAGAAATTAGACCCTTAACCTTTGATATTTAAGATGTATCTACCCCTGAAATGCTAAAAGTAAAAGGAGGTAAATGTTTTCACAGCCATAATTAAACATTTGATTCTCTGATAAAGAAACAAAAAAGTAGTTAGATTTTAGGTCAAAATTTTCAAGGCATCCAAAATAATAATTCTCATTTTTATTTTGTGGGTGGATTTCTGGGTTTCTTTTGCATGTTTTTTAAATTTATCTAGACAAGTTGAAATACTAGCTTTTGGGTGGTGATGCATTTGTGAGGTGAACACCATCCTAACTAATATACACTTTCCAAAGATAAGTTTGAGAACCACTTAATTAGGTTTTTAAGAGCCTAAATACTTCAAAAGTTCCAGTTCTGAAAAGCTGCTCATTTGAAGAAAACATTCCAATGTTATGAATTTGACATTTGAAATCAAACAATTTGGTATGTTAAAGATAGATATGCATCAGATTTTCAATGGTCATGCTATTAATCTATAGTCTTTCCAACAAATACTCTCTTTCATTCATGGGTAGTTGCTCTAATTCTATGGTACTAATATAAAATATGCTGAAAAGCATTTTTTCCATGATGGACATTATTTTATTAATGACTTCAAATAAAAATTCCTAAATCTGCCAAACCATGACACTCCAGTGTGCTGGAATTATTATTGTGTGTAAATTAATTTACAGGCATTTTTGGTCCAAATTAGTTAGCATTACAGAATGGTTTTATCTGTTGTATTCATATTATATTCAAAGAGCTAAGTGAAACATCTTTGATGTTGCAATAAACTCTAGGATTGTGGCACTCAGTATTTTTACTTTAATCAATCCCAGCAGACATATCTTACTACACTAGATCAAACAAATTGAACTTTTGATTTAGTTTAAATCTAGTGAGCCTGAATAAACTACATTTATTCCACCTTACTTTATGGTTGATAATGGGCAAATGGATAATCAGATGGCATAATTTTTGCAAAATTTTCATAAAATTTTCAAGATACATCCTACAGCATATATAAAAAATCATAGTTTCCTATTCTCTGGCATGTAAGTCAATTTATGCAAGTAAAAAATTGGCACAGAGGCTACTGTTTTTCTACATAACTATTGATCTTTTAAATGTTTAAATGCCAAAATTCAGAATAAGAAAGGGCATCTTTTATCTATAAATGCAATAAATTCTGTCTCTTTTTTTCTTTATCCTTTCTAATTATTTTGTAACAGAAGTTTCTGGAGAAGGCATATCAAAAATCAAGCACTTTAAGATACATAAATTTACAAATGGACTTTGTTTATTCAAACAGAATAAATTAATTACAAATAGAATATGTTCTAAATGACACTATTTTCATCAAAAAATTGAAGCTTCCACAGTAAACCACTAAGGCATCTGAGTGATTGAAATGCTGCTTAAGGAAAGGCAGTAATAAGCCTCCAGCAAACATTTGTCTATACAAGTGAAATTCTAATTTTGGTTGTAACTTATATACCTATATGGTTAACAGTGCATGTAGAGCTGCTACAGGGAGATCTCTGGGATGGAAAGATTTTCCACTGAGGCTGGTAATCAAGGCATACACTAAGACACTCATGTCCTACCTAGCAGTGGGTTTTGACAAGAGAATCCCTGGGACTCTCTGAAATTTCCACCAGGAAAGATTCTCCAAAAATTTGTCAAATTATTTTTCTGCAGCATTCTGGCTGAAGGCAGCTGGCAGTTCAATCAGCCACTCAAGGCATTAATGACCAACTATTCTGCACATGTGCAAAGCCTCTTACCTAAGTTAAACATCCAATAAGAATTGTACATACTCATTGAATCCAGAAGTCCAGGACGGGACAGGTCTCAGGACATTTTCAGACATTTCCAATTTCTGCTCAGTTTATGGTGATATTGTAAAATGACAGAGGAGAGGTGAAGTGAAAATACTTCTTATCCTTGAGCTTTTCTTTCTTGAACTTTGATTTTCAGCTGGTCACCTTTTCCATAGCTAGTCTGTCACATCAGCTGAAGCCCCATTGTCTGATAATGGTACAAATATCAACACTTGTAGTTAGCAGAGACATATCACTTTCTCTGCCTCAGCATCAGCTGAGCAGCAGGCTCTAGGAACCAGAACCAAAAAATAGGGAAAATAGAGAATTCAATAAGCATCTGAAAATCCTCTCTCACAATGAGCCACACTGCAGGATTACATCTGCAGGAGAAGCAGAAGCAGACAGGCAAGCACACTGAATCTGTTATGTAGTGCCTGTCCCTGTCAATTAAGTGTTATGTGTATGCTGAATTTCTAGATAACAAATTTGGAGCAGCTCGTTATGGTTTTGTTTCAAGAGGGTGCAGACAGATACCTGCTTTTCTGTCCACATTCAAAGGCAAGTGGACAACAGTCTGTGCCTCTGTGCATGAAGTCATCTTTCCTGTGCCTTGTCAGGGCCTGCACCTGCAAACACAGTTATGCTCCTACACTGGAGTTTGACTGATCCAGGGAAGAACCTGGAGGAGAATATATCAGTCTTCAGTTGTCCCTGTGTACAAACACTGAGTACACTTGTAAGGTAGTATTCAGCTTCTCAATAGCACACTTAACTCCTAAATGTAGAAAACAAAGCACCCATGATAGGCACTGGGGATTTAGTCAATAGTATCAGGAGGGCTTGGGAAGATATTCAGCTCATCTCAAAGATATTTTTCAAGCCATATCTAAAAAAAAACCCCAAAAAAACAAACAAACAAACAAACAAACAAACAAACCCAAACAAACAACAACAACATAAAAAAATCTCCATTTATTTTGGTGGTTTTCTTATCAATATTCCCTAGGGAAAAAAAAAATAGATATTTGACCAATGACAAAAGAGGACAATTCTGTATTGCTTCCTTTACCAACCAGGTTTTGTTGGGCTTTTTTTCTTATTATTTTTCTCAAGTAGAGAAAAACTATTGTAAAAATAATTTGCCTTCTTTTTCAGTTACTGCTGGAATGTGATACATCTTCTTTTTCCCAGCAGAGAAAAGGAAAAGAAAATGTTAAGAACTCCTCATGGTCATTTTTCATTTAAACTGCATGTTTTTCATTAAAAAAATTCTTTACTGTTATAGAAAGGTCAAGACAATTCAGGAGCTATGATCTATAAAGTTCCAGATGTATGTAAAAGCTAAAAATATATTTTAAGTTTTGCTTGAATTATTGTTAATTGTTTTCTGGTTTTTGAATCACTTTTGTACAGGTCTGATACCTCAAGTCTCTGTGAAAACTTCTTTATGGACCAGAATTGTGCAAAATGAGAAAGTGACTTGGTTACATTTATAGAAACTGGAAATTTCAAGGTTTCTTGGAAGTAATGCTCCAAACAGAACCACATTCTCAGCGTGCAAAAACATACAACATTATCTAACTATAACAAATCTGGTCAGAGCAGGTTGTAAGACAATTTAAATTAAACTAGGCTAGGTCTCTATTTGCCTTTGCTTTCTTTACTTTCACATTTTTTGGTAGATTTTCTCTGACCTGCACCATTTTTAATGAACAATAAAGGGACAGTTTCTTGCACCCTAAAGATGACCTGTTCGGAATGTAATTACCAAAACAATTTGGTAGTATAGACTCAGAAAAAAGAAGACACAAGTTTGTTTGTTTGTTTTTGGTTTTGTTTTTGTTTTTTTTTCCTGTGCCTACAGAGACTTACTTTCAGATGTCTACTTCAGCATTATGTACAATTCACATATCTGTGTTTCTCTCATATTGCTGAGCTTCAAGATTTGCAGGTAATGCTTTTCCAGTTCAGTTACAATTCCTCTCCTATTCCAGACACAGGAGGTTGACTTACTGAGAAATTTTCTGTAATGCGTGAAAGGGAAGCAGTGTGTAGCAGCTAGCAGAGAATGTAGTCTCCAAAGAGGACCTCAGCTCATGCCAGGTCATGATTCATATTTCCCACCACATGCCCTTTTCTTCAGGAACTTCCCTGTACTGTGCAGTCTGACCCGTGAACTCCTCTTGTCACCTGATCCAACATGCAGTGTTGCTTGCACTGGACTGGAATGTTAAACTGAGTGATTCACTATACCATTATCTTCAACTTAGTCTAAATTCAATATTCTATACTGTCTTGAAGAATAAAGGGTACAAAAATTTTCTGGACTCATGATAATATTTTGTCTTTTCACTGTAGCTGATTGATGTCTAAGGTGTTGAGAACTTTGATCAACCAGAAAGCAAAACTGCTATATAATCTTTGAATGACATTATCTGCAGCTGGTATTGCCAAAACCCTAATTTCTTATCTGGTAAAAACAGAAGCAATTTAAGAGACAACAATTATAATGTTGTAAATATTTTTATTTCCTATTTGATGTTCACACTCTTCTCTTGGTAGCCTAATTTACTTTCAGGCACAATAAAATGAGGACATCAAAAGCAGACAAATTTCTTCATGAACCAGGTAATGCTTATACCTAATTACTCATAGTCATAGGATGCAATTTAACATTTAACTTTCTATTTGAAGAACAGTGTAAGCTCTAATTTTCCAACTTCTCATGTTAGCACAATCTTCCATCTCTCTTGGCTCCTTGAGCATTCTCTGCTTTTAAAATGGCTCAGTTTTGAATACCAAATTTATTTAGACGTCTTGCTGTGAGATGTAGATGTAATGACAATATGTTGCTTTTAGTTGATTGCCATCATATATATTTCCAAAGATTCATGTCAGTGCAGACATCCATGGCAGCATCCTCAATACCTATTTGTTATGCCAAAGCTCCAACTGTGGATGTTCATTAGACTGAGTTTCTTGAATCTCACAATATCAGACTTGTGAGAGGCATCTGCATATATTTCAGGACTGGTTTTGTCTTCTGTGGCCAAATATGTATCCTACAAGGAGAAAATCTTTCTCTTACTCCATCAAAACAAATCAGGCCTTGTGGCCCTAAGCAGTCTAGTGATTTTGTTTTTGTTTTATACCTCACCTTACTCCCCTTACACTAGAAAGCTGGTCGCTGGGAATATACAAAAAATATACAGTAAAGAAAGCAGATATCCATGCTCTTTTAAAGTCTTTGTATGGCAAAAATGCCACCTTTGGCACAGCTCAAAAATATAGAGTAATAAATGCCGTGAACATTTTCTTGCTTCACTGCTCTTCCTGCTTCACAAGATCCTCTTGGCTCAGGAGGATTTCCCTAGGAGCCCAGACCCTTAGGTCTTCATACAGGGATGATTTGCTGGGATGTCTCCTATGCCTCTGCAAACAGCTTCTTCCTATTTTTCTGCATCAGTGCCCCCTTAGCCTTTAGCAGAAACCCCTCAGTTTTCCACAAAATTTCTGTCTGGTTTTATATTACGATTCATCATTTCTAGGAGTGGAACCAGTAACCAGGTGATGTCTACACATCAAACCACCCCCAGTAGGATTTTTCTTCCTTGATCCATACAGTAAACATACAGACTTTTTCTGCAACTAAATTCTGGCTTAAGATATCCCTGAAATTCTGGATGATTCATTTTTGCTCTTATCACTTTAAATTTTAGTCAGTCTTATTGTATTTCACGCCTTATAAAAATTAAACTAGTAGCAGGACAGTAAAATTTTGTGGAAAAGCTACACATTTAAAAAAAATCAAAACATTACAGTGGGGTAGGAGATTTCAAATTTTAAATCAACTTGCTATTGTTTGAGAAAATCAGGTGGAGCTATGCATTTATTTGAGGTCTTGTTTAGTAAAATCTAAGCAGTTATAACTATTTTTTGATTGTCTGTGCAAACCCAAACACATCAGTGTAACACATGTATTAGTATCCATTTCTTGTCTATTCCACATGAAAAAAAAATCTTTTCAGAAGAAGAGGAAATAAATCATTAAGCTTTATTAAAAAGATAAATCAATCTTAAGATATAACAGGAAGAATATAGAAGTCTCCTGCTGTCCAGTGGACGTTTCCTGACTACTCAAAGCTATCTGACCAAAGAATGCTACTTTTATTTGTGTCTTCTAAATGTATTTGGTGGCATAAATGCTAAAATAATTTTATTGAATTAATAAAGTTTTCATGTCAGTCTGTTCATGTAATGAGGAGCTAACATTTAATTTCCAAAATAATGACTTTGATATCAGTACATCATGACTGAATTTATTTTCACATTTCTAAGAACAGCGTTTCAGGTCTGTTCTCCATCTGCCATTCATGGTGTGTAATTAATTTCCAGTCAAGGACAAGAATTACTCAGCTATAGTAACATTAGTTTACAGTAGCAGGACTAGCAAAAATTTGGATGGTCATATATTTTTGATTTTTAATTTGGTCCATAGTTAAAACCATTGTGTATTCTCTGCCTAACTGTGCAATTGCTATCCTTTATTTTTAAATGTGATGGTACTTCTCTGCTAAGACTTGAAGTATCTGTGTTAAATGGAAACCAGTGATGTAGCTTGAGTTGAACAAAATTATATTATCTCCCTTTTCCTTCACACAGATCCAAATCAGTTTTAGTTAAATATTCTAGTACTGAGCAGTCACTTGCATTTGATTAGCTTTGTGTTCAGAATTTAAGGGTGATCTGGGTGTCCTGTATTTGGAGAATTGCATTATTTGGATAAATTGTATTAGATTGACTTCTACACTCTCTTTCACAATAAATATTTTACCTACCTTATCAGCTTGTAATGATTCCTTTGGTTGCATATGCCCAAGGAATGATCATAGCTGTAATGTGAAGATTTTATTCTGACCAGGAAAGAGTTTTGCCTCCTCAATGTGGCAATATAGTGCAGAGATCAAGTCAGACCCTTAAATATTCATCAGCAATTTTCACTTGATGGATCTTTGGTTCATGCCTGTAAGTTTATAGCACCAATTGTTATCAGATGCAGGGGATCACTTCTGGACAAAACTTGATCTATTATATGCAAATATGCATTTACTTAACTACTTTTATTGGTATACTAAACAGTATTTTCTCAAAACATATATTTTTAGAAGGTATTTATTAGAAAACATCCATAATTGCATAGCAGATCTTTACTAGTCTGGCATATATTATTAGGGTGCCCATAACTATATGCTGACTGAGATTTTTAAAACTCTTAGTTAAGTTGAAGAAAGAAAGCCAATCTTATTTTTTTCCTCTACAGTAGTAATAATATTTTCACTGGTACTTTTAAAAATAAATATCAAGTATGTTAAACCTAAGCAGTACTTACACCACAACTTGAAATGAAATGCATGGATTTATTAACAGTGTTTACATATTGATGCTTATGACATGTAATTTGAATATGAAATACTAATCTGACTTGGACCCTCTTGATTTCTTGGAGACCAATTTTTGGGTCAGTAATTTCATTCTCTAAGCGCCTTCTCTTTACTGTAGTGTAATTTTTTTTATTATGAACCATCACATTTGGTTAAATGACAATCAATTTGTAGACACCAGTAGAAAAAATTTTATAACCTTACATGATGGACTGCTGAATATTTTACCTAAGTCGAGGAAGTGATTCAATTGCAAGACCAATAATTAGCTCCTGACTGAAAGGACAAGTCTATACCAGTGAGAAAGTTCTGCATTCATGACAAGGTTTCGCATATCATCCCTGGGGAAACTCTTATTCTACTGCATCAGAGTGCAATACTGGGTTGATTCAGTATTAACACATACATTTTTACTACAAAATAGACAAAAAAATTGAAATCACTTCTAGACTAGCCAGACATAATTTCTTATATCACTGAGAGTATTTCTAGATTTTATAATACTATGAATCAACCTTAAGACTGGAAGTTTCTTGGTAAGTGTTCTGTTCCGCTCTCTTTTCTTTTTTCTTTTTTTTCTTTTCTTTTCCTTTTCTTTTCCTTTTCTTTTCCTTTTCTTTTCCTTTTCTTTTCCTTTCCTTTCCTTTCCTTTCCTTTCCTTTCCTTTCCTTTCCTTTCCTTTCCTTTCCTTTCCCTTCCTTTCCTT
>VZUI01049248.1:0-30101 GCA_013401135.1 Cettia cetti | reverse complement strand
GGAAGGAAGAAAGGAAGAAAGGAAGAAAGGAAGAAAGGAAGAAAGGAAGAAAGGAAGAAAGGAAGAAAGGAAGAAAGAACATTGAACTATTTAATGGTGTCCTTCAGCAGTCAGTAATCAATATATTTTATCTCTTGCTGAAAAGGTTATACTAAGGTTTCATCATTTTAGCAGTTCCATCCTTTTTCTGTGAAGTGAGTAATTGCAGAGGTGCATGGAAAAAAAGCAGAGTCTAGAAAAGTGTAACTTCACTGGAGCAGACAAACTTTACAAATACTTATTTGTATTGTGTGTTTTTTTAGTGATTTGGGTACTGTGTGTAATCAAAGTGCCCCATGGAGTTTTCCTATTGTTTCTTGCTGGAAGTAAATATGTTTTAGCAGGCAGAAGGGCACAGAGCATTGTTTTTTGTGCTTGAGACTCTCATTTTAAGAGGATATAAGATAAAACAGGTCCAGCAGACATTAGTTATCTACAGCTGCACACATGTACAGCCACTTCACTGTATTTTTGTATTAAGGACAAAATGTATGTAAGCCTGGCAAAATGGAATAATTCTCATCAGTATTAACATATGAGGCATTTAAAGGGTGTAAACACTGATTTGATATTTGCTGAGAATCTCTCCATTTTTATAGGAAATGTTGTTAGCACCACTTAGATTTGAAGTTGGTAGTCAACAGTTCCTCTTTTTCAAATCCTCCATGTTCTTAAGAATTTTTTTGTTTAGAAGACAGTAGCTCCAAAATTCCAACCCAGTCTTGCTCATTGGAGTTAAAATATGTCTACAACTTTTTCCCATTCTGTCTAGGGAAATGCACTTTTCTCTGTGCACTCTCCCCCATCCCAGTTTCTTTAATCCCTCTCCCCACAAACTTAAGGGCAGCTCTTGAAACCAACCTGCTGCCTTGAACTCATTCTCTCTGGTATTTTCTACTTGCTTCCCTTTCTTATTCCATCAATTTCAAGTTTCTACAAAATTTCAAGTGTACTGGCTTTTCTTTTATTCTTGTCTCATGTTATTTCATTTACTTTTCCAATAGGTGCACATCCCTTTCCTTTTGTGGGCTTCTCACATTTCAATTTGGTTTTAATTTTTGTTCTTGTAAGTCTGATATTGTCAATTTCCCTCAACCAGACAATTGTTCTGGATTTATCTTCAGATGCTGCAAACATTTTAAAAGACTAAACTGATCATATAGGGGTCTAGAAGAAACTTAGAGTTAAGATGGGATAAATAGGTGTTCTGGAAGTTGTGTAAGTATTCAAAACATTAGCTTATTTTTTACGCTGTGACACACAGTTTATTTATAATCTTTACTCCAACGCTTAGCCTTTCTGTACTTTTGTCTCCTCTCCTAAATATGAAGAGCAGTTAGTCTATCATACACTGTTTTAAGGAAAATTAATTACAAAATGAAATGGACAGCTAGAACAATAATATAAGTACCTCAAGATTTGCACCAAAGCTTGGGTTGTTTAGTTTAAAAAATTAGAGCTGATCTGAACACTCCATGTAATTTATTCCTTTGGAACAGGAATTACCTCTAAATTTTAATCAAGCAATATCAGAAACAAGAAAAAAAAAATTGAAATTCATAAAAATAAAGGCAAATCGAGACTACCCTTCAGGAAAGAGATGTCTGAGTTGTGCCTTTGGCCATGGGCAAGGAGGGAGGGAGACACAGGCCTAAAGCTCTGTGGATAGCAGGAATATGAAGCAATGGCATGCCAATTGCTACAGCAAATGTTTGTAAATTGAAATACTGTTTTACTTTGAAGAGATCTGCTTATTAATTCACAAACATCAGACGTACTTCACTGGGCACACAGCTTCTATTTCTCCATTATACACAGATTCATGGCTCAGTACCTAACATGCTGGCAGATGAAAACATTTTGAAAAAAATATTTTTTTTACATTCTGTTGTGCTAAATTCAGTTACATGGCATCCGATTAGGCTGCTGGAAGCTAGAGTGATGAATTGCAAGAAAACATGATGAGACATAACAAGCTGCAACAAAGTTGGCCAGAGTGTAAGAAATGTGAATGAGGCAGTGAGTTAAAAAGATACAAAAGTACGAATCCAAATAATCAACTACATCTAAGTGGCACACCACATAGCGTGAGGAGCAATACAAGAAGCATTTATTTCTTTGGTCCTAAAGTGTTCCATTTTGGTCTTATAACTTTGAATAAGGAATAGCTAATGAAGGTGACAAGGAATTGAAGCAGCAGCTGGCAATTGGTGAGACATAGAGATGCTTTGATTCCTTCACTACGTGTCAAGAGGAAGGATGCTTTATGGGGACCATGAGGCTACCACTGGGACTCCAAACTGAACAGGGCTTGTTTCCCTGAATCTTTCTCATGTTTTATTGAAAAGATTGGTGAAATTGTGCTGCTGTACATGTCACAGAATATATATCTATCCAGAAAAGTCAGCAAAATTTGGACTGAGTTTTCCCTCTCAATTTGTGTTTCAGGCATTACACTATATTTAGAGTATGAACAGTACCTTGGACTTTTTAAGAGTGCAGTATGTTTAGCCTGACAGAGTATATGGCTCAAACACCTGCCTATTTGAAGAGAAAGTGGATTTAGTAATGATGGAATAGGCTCTTGTGGTGTGCTTTGTTTAGTTTATTTATTTCTATTTACCAATGAGGCAAAAGGCTTACAAACTCCAGGTTTTTCTGGTCTCCAAAGACAGGCATAGTATATTTTATAGACAAAAGAAGGCATAACTGCTATATTTTTCTGTAACTCAAAGAACCTTTGTCTTCTGCACTTTGTATATCATTACAGACAGTGAAAAAATTCATATAGCTTTTGGACCTGTTTCTCAAGCCAGTAAGTAAATTCCCTTTACTACTCTGGGAAGCATTGTAAAAGGAAGAGGAAGAATAGAGGAACCTTATTATACTGTATCACCATAACTATTTGAAGAAATACAGATGGAGCATTACAAAAACATAAAGCAAAATGTGGGAGTGGGAAAAGAACTGTCTGTGCATATATACATAATGTCCATTAAGGGCAAAACCAACATGAGGGAGAGAATTGCAGCAGTAACTCAACACCAGCCTTTGGGATAACACTGTATTTTAGTGACTGTACAAAGGCACTGACCAAACTTACAAATACTAAGGGAAAGTTCAACAACTTCAACAACTGCTTCAACTTTACCTTTTAGTTTTAAGATGTTGGATGCCTGGATCAACTGACCATGAAAGCACTGGTAAGAATGATGAAAGGGAATCTATTCTATAAGAAGAAAAACCACCCCTGGATATCTCTGATACTGTTCTGACACGAGTTACGTTTGGGGGCAGCTGTAATGCAGCATCACTGGATGTCAAAACCAGAGGAAATAGAATGTCTATTTTCTTTGGATTCTTTTTTTTCTCTTTCTTCCTTAACCTGGTTAATCCATATCTTGTTTGCTATTGTAATAAAAAGATAAACACAGCATAACTGAGGTAGCCAAGAATTTTATTCTGTCAAGAATAAAAGATCAAGTCACCAATTTCTGGTGCAGCTGTGTCTGGAATCCCTTTAAAAGACACTTTGGGGACTGATTTCAGGCGTGTTGAGCATCATCACAGTGGCATGGCTGTATTTTCTGGAAGCACGATCTAAAACATAAAATTAATATTATTTATTCAGATTAAATGTCACTGTAATCCAGTGCTGAGTAGAAGATATTTAGAAGAGTATAACAATAAAACTGGCATGTAGTGCTGCCTCCCTACTGTAATATTCCATCTCTCAGTCATCTGCAGTCACATATTCTGAGTCAGTTCTTGGTGGATTTCATGAATTTGTCGAATTGCTTTTTGAATCCATGGAAATTCTATTATCTACAGCCCCCCCAAAATTTTTACTGCTATTATCTATTATTATGTATTGTTTGATTTTAACCTGCTATCTGACAATATAATCTGAAGCCTATTTTTCTTGTACTATGAGAGACAGTGAATAATTGTTCCCTAATCACCTTCTCCATGCTATTCTGATTTTATGGAGTTTTATTATATCCCTCATCAGTCATCTATCCCAGACTGAAAAACATCTAGTTATTCTTTGTACTGAAAACAGTTCCACACTTCTGATCATCCTTTCTCTGTAACTTCTTGGGTATTAACTACAGTTAAAAAAAAGGAGAGGGTGGAGGGAAGGAAGGTCTCTAAAATATCTGGCTTGTGAGAACACCATGAAGTAATGATTGTTCCTCTTCCTCTCTTAATAGTTTTTGCTCAGTACTGAACAATGAGCAATGGTTTTGGTTTTGTTTTGCCTAATTTATTGTGTTTGGTTTTTTTATTTTCTCCAGCTAGCTTTTGCAATTCCAAGATCTCTTTCCTCAGCAGCAATTGCTCAGCCATTTTGCAAGTAAAGTTAGGAATGTTTTTCCCATGTGCTCTTGAGTTGGGACACTGGAACAGGACCATCAATATTTAAGGTTTGTATGGATCTTTCATGATTTGTGGGATTTGTGGTTTCCCATTTACTGTTTAGAAAGAATGGAAGAAAGCAAAACAAATCGAAAAAGAAATCTGTGAAACGTGAGGAGCTTTTGTGGGTTTCCTATTACTTTAATTCTATATTTAATATCAAAGAAATTAAGTAGCTGTCGGTTCAAGATGGGAAAATCAATTCTTATTTGACGTTTAATTTGTACTTTTGAGATGCAATGTAACAGTAATAAAGTATGAAGGTTCTGACTTTCCCATTGGTTCGTTTCAAAGCTTTGATAAAACTTCTAATTTTAAATAGTTTCAATTTTTTATTTGACATTTTTACCAGGGTTGCCAAATCTCTGACTGTTCTAAATGGGAAAAGAGAATACAATGTCATTTCCTATCCATAGATCCCAGGTTTTTGAACAACATTTCCTTAGAATCTACATCAACATTTCACTAGAAATTCAAAATGCAAAGGATTTGAAGAGACAGCAAAGTCAAAATACAAGTATTAGACCAGCTGTATTCAGCATCTCATCCTGTATCAAATTCAGACTGTTTGCAAGACAAGGAATTTGTTTTTTACTCTTCTATGAAAAAGGCTGAATGGTTTTGTGGAACAAAAAAAACACAGGAAGGCCATGCAATGTAATTGAAAGCACAATTAAGCCCTTTCCAGTGAAAGCACAACAGATAACGAAGCTTCACATCTTTGTTAAACTGTACGCTCTACTTTTTTTTCTATGCCTATTACTATTTCTTTCTGTATTTGCCTTTAGAAACACCACTACATGCTGTAAGTATCCCCATAACCACATGTTAGTGGCTGCAACTCAGCAATAAAGTCGTGTTCTCTGGTCTGGAGCTGAAACAAGATCTAAACTTATTCCCACTGATAGCAGTAAAAATACTTACAATGGAAAATATACTGTTAAAATTAGTGTTCCTTTAACTATCAATTGCATTATTTCATAACTGAACTTATTTAGTCATGAATAAAGCCCGATACTGCAAATATTTATAACTAAATGGTGTGCTGGCAGCAATCTGTCAAACTGGAATGAGCAGGACCATTGCCATGAGTAAGTGTTGCATGAGGAATGAGTGTTGGACCAAGCAAGGCTTCGTTCCTGTCACAGGGATCTAGACAAAAGGGAACTGATCTGGAAGGAAGGCTGCACTTTCTCTCCTTGCCCCTCTGCTCTGGGATGCTCAGTAACCCATCTGGCAGCTCGTGGCTCCTGCCATGCCAGCGCTGGTACCGTGCAAGGACAGGACACGGCTGCCTCCATCCTGCTGAGGGCTGTGGGGAGCAATGGAAAGCAAATGTTGCTTTGAGAGGGGAGCTACGTACTCATTTTGATAGGTAATTATAGATGACTGCTGTGACTAACATTTTAAATATGTGTCAGGGTTAGGATCGTGAATAAATGCTTTAATGTAAATGGGTTTGGTAAATTCTCTCAGACAAATATGCTTTTGTTCTGTCAATACAGCACTGAGCACAACACGGCCCTACTCCTTCTTTAACTTCTCCAATGTAATGCAAGTAATAAATAACAATATATACTCATGGGAGGACTTAGTAGTTAGGACATCTTGTTTATTACCTTACAGTATACATAATTCAAGCTTTATTTTTGTTACTTTCTTTTTTTTTTTTTATTAGACTACTTTTCCATCTTCTTCAATCAGAAGTCAATAAACTACGCTTTTGTCCTATGTCTAAGTTGTCAGGGTCTCTAAGAGAAAATATGTTTTAAAGGAGTAGGAGTTAATGGTCACTCCTGCACCATAAATTGCATTGGCAGACACACTAGTAAGCTTGTAGAAGCAAAGATGGCTTTCTCCTTGAAAGCTTTAATGAGACTAGGGAATAATATACAATCTGTGATTCAGGTACACTGCACTGCAAATTCAGGAGCTTTTAAACAAGTTGTAATGCTTAATAATACTGGAAATACATTCCATCCCTGGAAATACATTCCATCTGCTTCTTTTCTGAACTCAGAGAGATAAATACTTGTTATATTTGTGGAATTTAACTGCCTTTGATTTCTATTGCTTTCAAAACACTTAATGATTATTTTATACATGTGAAAGCAAATGCCCTCAAGGATTGTCTTGAACTCAACCACAATGGATAAAAAGAAAGACACCAAAATCTCCTGGAAACTTCTTGTCCATTTTCAAATAACAGACTTTCAACTCAGTTACTACAAATCTTTGTAATTCACATCATTATCATTAAGCATCATAAGTCTCCCAAGACACTTACAGCCAACAGTGGTATATTAGTTTAATTTTATCTGATGTGCTTTCAAACTATGTAGGCAACTGCTGATAGAAGAAGAAAACTTGCAAGGAAGAAAGGAATGAATTTTAATACTTAATTGAAGTACTCTGGGAATGTCTTTTTAAAGGAATAAGACAACTTAAGACTGGACTTTTTCTAAACAATTAAATGAGTCTCACTTCTAAAGAGCAAAATTTGCCAGATTTGTAGTTTTATTCTTGCTACCATATTCTTTAAAGCCTGCATGAAACTGATGGATGGGCAAAAATCATAGCCCTGGAAATAACTCAATATGTATATTAACCCCAGACAGAACAAGGTGGATTTAGTCCATAACCTGCCTTCATCTGTAACCTGCTCACAGCCAGTGCAACCAAATTATTTCTTTTACACTTCCTAATCTTTAGAGAGGATCAGACACCACTGGACATCACAGCAGTTGTAGTAATTAAGGACTGGAAGTAGTTAATGACTAGATATCTCCTTAGTGTCAGTCTTGTAACCTCACTCTGTTTTCCAGATCTAAGTGTACATTCAACTACCCAGAATTTGTTATCTATTCCAGACTACTGGGTCTTGCTTCATAAAAATATTGCAAAGTACTTTCTAGTAATTATTAATTCTTTAAGGAAACAATGAAAATTGAAATCTTAATAGTTGAAACATATAAAATAAATATATAATATAAATACATACAGTTTACTTTTTAAAAAAATTAAATAATTTGAAAATATAAAAACAAACTTGTGCTATTTTCATTGGAAAATGAAGTTTAATTTAAGAACAACAACTTTTATTTGGAAATAGGAAATTAAAACACTGTAAATTTGTAGTTGCTATTCTAAAATAAAATACATTAAAATTGTATTGCCAGTCTCAGATTTGAACAAAAATGTTTTCTCGCAATCAGTATTTCCTTTTATCTAGACAAGTTCAGAACTTTAAAAATTTGGCAAATCTCTTATCCATACAAATCCTCAGGGAACTCTAGTTCTGTAGTTTTACCCTTAAAATTGCACAACCTTATTAAAACAGGAATTTATAAATGGTTGACTATTTCTATGAGAGATGTAGATACAACTTTATACTGTGTAGCAGCATTCTTTAGTCCGAGCTAACAGAAAACGAAATCATTATTGCAGTATTACAGCCTCAGTTTTATAATTTTGGGTTTGACTGAGGTACAGAATTATTACAGAATGGAAATCTTTCTGCTGTTTATGGCTTTTATCTTGCAGGAAGAGATGCTGTCTATTTGGCCTAGTCAGTGATTCCAGGAGCTACTGCCAACAAATGTCATCACTGGGAGCTGTTTTACCAACTTCTCAGAAAAGTGTAGTAGTCCATCTTGCCTCATAATTCCTGCTTTCAAGTACTGCTGCTTATTAGCCTCTCATTTTGAAATATGATTATATAAAACCTGTTATCTGTTACTTGCCACTATTAGAAGACAGTATTTCAGAGTCATAACTCAAGAAGTACCAGATTATACTGAGTTTCAACTGCTGAGAGCCACATACCCTGTGTAACAAATCCTGACCCTTCAGTGCCTTTTAAGTCAGAGATACCATTAATTTATTTAAAATAGCTAGAAACAAACCTTGGAAATCAGAAACAATTTTTTATTATTCTCTACCATATTCTAAAGAATCAGACTTATTAGCTGTCTTGAAACTAGAGCAGAGCATATAGTCCAGTTATCTCAACTGTGTCAACTTTTTCAGGACATTTGCATATGGAAAAAAGCAGCTGGTAATTGGGAGGAAAATTGCTACTGATTGTCAGAAATATTCAGAAAAGAAGGAAAACCAACACTGTAGCCTCTATCAAGGATGTCTGTTTTCTAGAGTCCAACATACAGTCATCAGAATTAAAAACTCCTTGGATTCATAAATATTTGTTTCAGGACACTGAGTGCAGAGATGCCTTTTATCAGATTTACTTTTCACTCAATTCAAGCTGTCCTCGTGCCACCTCTCAGGTTCACGGGTCTGTGACAAAACCTGCAGCAGATGGAACAGGGAGCAGAGCTGGAGCACCTGCATTTCCCCTGCCACCCTCTCACACTTCAGCTCTCATTGACTCCGTGAAGTTAATTCCAGTTGCTGAGTTACTGAATAGGCCTTTGTGAGCCATCACATCACCAGTGATCTGGTGCAGCATTTCATTTTATGATGGAGGTGGGCATGGATGGAGTTTTGTGTAGTCATTGTGTAGGCTCTTACACAACAGTTAAGAGTCCTTTCTCAGGGCACTAGTGGAGGATAATGTGCAGTGATTTGAATTTTATACAAGTTTTCTAAAAAGTCTCCAGTTGACATAATAAATTAATTCTCTTCACTCTAGCAGGCTAATCTATCAGCAGAGCTCATTAGCATCTCCCAAAACAAAGCCTCTTCTAAAATCCTGTTGACATCCCTGAAATTTATTACAAGTCATATCATCCTATTTTAGAGAACAGTACTGGAAAGGACCTCTGGAGGTTAATCTGATCCACATAACTCGACAGCCTGCAGACCAGTGGCGAGCTGCAGGACTGCTGCCTGTACCAGCCAGCAGGAGCTGCCGCCCAGTTGTTCTCAAATGCCTCCCGGCAGGCAGAGCCAAAACCTGGCTCATGACTGCTGTCAATACCTGCAGGCAGGCACAATCGGGAGCTGGCTTCCCACTGCTGGCAGACACAGCTGGGAATCTATATTTGTAATTAGTCCAGTGAAATTAAGATACAGTTTTTAAATAATAAAGTATATTTTACTCTAAATATTAAGTGTTTTATTTACTGCCCTTCTGCCCCAGATGGAGAATAAGAGCTGGAGAAAGACAGTCCATGGACATTTTTGAAGAGAGTGATAATCTATGGATGACTGCAAAATATTGTGAAAAACAGAACTAGACCTTCTCACTGCCAAAGGCAGGATAAATACAGCATGCATCAATCTTGCTTCTAAATTTGAAAGGGATTCATTCTTTATATTAAAAAATAAATTATAGCGATAATTTTATTTCCAGTAAAATAGCTAACCATTCTTACTACACTTGATGCAAATTTTCATGGTATTTAAAAAGAGAAAACCTTTTTAAAAATATTGCTCAGAAAGACCCTTCAATAAGAACAGGACAAATTTTGGAATAGGAATTACTCCAAACTCTATGGGAAAACCTAGCTATGAGAGAAAATAATAACTTATTTTTTGCTAAGGAAGAAATTACAGGTTCTAATCTTTGTTCAATCTTCCACTGACGTCTGAGATGATGACTTCCAGTTTCAAGAATCAAAAGGTTTCTACGCAAAAACTGATAAAATACCAAATTGTTCCAAACTCAAACAGAGAACTTTCAAAACTACATTTCTGCCTGATTTGGTTTATTTTACAAGATACAAATGTCACTTGGCCTTTCACATCCACTGTGGAAAGCAGCAGACATCACCACTCCCATGCAGTGTGCTACAAATCATCACACATGATGGTCTGGCTCTGCTTTGGTCTGTTGCCCTTCCTTTTTCAGCACAGAAAGCAAGGTTTCCTTAAGACTTTACAATATATAATGGAGGTAATTACTGTCTTTTCTTACCTTGTGTTTAGGCTTTGGCTGAGAAAGATATTGGGGGAAAATTCTGAGATAAAATGTTCTTCTGGTAGGTCCTGCTGCCTTTCCTGGAAATAGAATGCAGGTGATTCTGCATTCTTATTGTGTGTTTAGGTTGGGTCATTCTCTCCCATTCCTTTGAATTTATTTTGTGTCACAGTGAGCTTTCCTGATGTATACAAGGCCTGTGACAGTGGCCATAGTATCAAAACAGCAGCTTTAATGTGGTTTTAGGATTATTATTAATACTAATACTATTATCATTACTATTACTAATAGTAGTCATATTATTAAAAATTAAGTACGCTAGGGAAAATTTAGATTTGATGCTTTGTTTCTGTTCAGGTGCTTGGCTTTGGTTAGAGAGTGATGCTTATGTTTTCAAACCCATGTCATGTGTTGATAAAATAAAACAATAAATGTCAACACTCAAGTGTCACTTTTTAAAAAAAGATGAATTGAAATGTATGATTCCACATCTGGAATTCTGCCTTTATCCTTGAAAAGTTAGTTAACATTAAAACAACAACTGAAATACTGCTCCTGCTACCAAATGCTGTTCCTGCCTATTGCTACTGTTTATCAGTGAAATTAAAATTAATATCTAGCCATTCTGAAGCAAGAAGGGACAACTTCAAGCTTTTAGCTCAGAAGTTAACTTTTCAGATTTAGTAAAGAAGAAATTGCTTCCATCATAAACTGCAACTACCTCAAACAATCACATGATGTTTTGTTTGTGACATTTATGTCTGGATATGATCAAGTTAACTGCTAGCTGACCAGAGACACAGGACTTGGAGGGGACTGAGGATACAAAAAGAAGCATTTTGCCTTTGTGCAAAAAAATTCCAGCAACAAATAAAACACATCTCTGGCACAAAACCAAAGTTACATTCCTGCCTGAAATTAACAGTGAAACAGATTAAGATTCAAATAATAAAAAAAAATGGAGAGCAGAGGGGGATATGTTGAGAACATGTGATTTTTCTTAGGGAAAATGACTTTGGCAATCCTGTTACAATAGTTCTTGTTTCGCCAATGACTTGTCCAAGCATGAATCAACCTGAGGTGGTTTGGAAAAGCAGTGCTAAAGAATGGGTAAGGATTTCAACAGAACTACTGAAAATACTACTAAGGTGAACACTTTCAGTTGTTAAAAATTTACTGGTGACACTTTTATTTTTCTGTTTTGCCATTTCAATCCTAAAATACCAATATAAATTTGTGAATAATTAAATGCACCCTCTCCACAGACATTTCCCATAATGCAGAGAAATAAATCTAGATATATGATACAGCACACATTGCAGCTGATTTCCCCAACTTACATAACATTTTAAAAGAAAAGCAGAGTAGAAGTGACATGACAGCTCTTTGAGGTCATGGCCCAGTATGTTGATCCTACTATATTTAAAGGGTAAGGTTGGGTCACTTACTAAATAAGAGCAGCAATGAAGATTTTTTTGTTGTTGTTCATTTTGGTCTTGATGACCCCGACAGAGGTCTCACTTATTAAAGTGTGTTTGTGTATGGAGGCAGGTCCAGAGGGAATCTCTTAGATTATGTTCTCAGAAAACAACACTGCTTAAGGAAACATCACAATGCTATTGAAGCTGCATTCTAACCTGGTGCACAATTAATACAGTCACTAATTAAATACATAGCTCTGTCTTGAAAAGAAGCAAGAAGCCGGCATCGTTCCATGGAATGGGAACAATATCATCATATTGCTCTATGCGTTCCTGAACACTACAAAAAAACCAAACGTGCAGGCTCAAAAGACATAAAATATTGTTACTATTGTGTTATATTCCAGCAAACAGAGAACAGATATTTATTTCAATATATATGATATGTAAGGGGATATATAAAGGTATAATGCTAGCTTTTGACATTCATATTCATATGAATTAGAGGTACCCCACGAAATACTCTGACCACTGGTGTTAATTCCACTTGTAACATTTCCCCCTTTTTTTCCATGGGAACCTGCTTGCATCTTCTTCTTTCTTACTTAAAATAAATAAAAGAGGGGAGAATGGAACTTAATTGCACATTATTTACTTACAAAACTTTATTTAAATGACAAAGACTTAGAGAGTTTAGGAGAGCTAGGGAATAGATCTGAAAAACAAGACAAAACAACCCTCAGTAATTAAAACTCAAAATTCAAATACTTAAGGGAAATAATCTCAAACACAAATATACTATGGAAGGAAGATAGTGTTTGGAAAGCATTAAAAAAAGACTGAGGACTAGTAGTGAACAGCAAATTAAATAAGGGATTGCAATGTGATACAGCACTAGGAAAACAAACAAATGTGATTTTGGCCTATACAAAGGGATCACATTCAAAGTGAGGTAGTGGAACTGCATCAGAGCAGAAAAGTGTTTGTGACTGCTGCAGAAAATAATGGATTAATGTAGGAGTATACAAAGTGATTTACTGTGTTAAAATTCAAAGCTATGTGAATAGGTACAGCTTCATAAAATTTAATAAAAATTTACCTCCTTTTTCTAGATCTGAATTTGATTCACTTTGTTCATTAATTCTAAATTTAGTGGACTCTTTGGAATTTATCCTGAATGTTTAAGAAGACTACATTGGAGACCAGCAGGTAAATGAATTGCTTTCCAGTTCTATTCTTAGTTCTGTTCCCCATTTATGAGCACACATATCCTGACTGCACTCCTGGCTGTTCTGAGGTAGACATGAACAACCAGAACTGTAGCTAAAACAATTTGCTTGATCTTTAGCTCTTTTGTTCTGAAAAGTTCCAGTCATATGACATTATTTATATGGAATTTCTGAAAGCTTCTTACACCATTTTCACATGACAAGCCCCTGCTTAGGCTTGTAGCAGCAAGGATTCGGGAAAGAAGCACTGGAATGGTTTCAGCATTCTTTCAATGCAGAAAACAGACCTGGTGACACAACAGCTATAGAAAGGCTGGGACATGGGCTGTGAACTTCCCTGGCTTTGCTCTGTCCCCAGCACACCTAACACTCCTCCTGTGCTAACCTGTGTCTCCTCTGATGAGCTACAGCTGCACATGAACAGTGCAAAGTATCGGTGCCGGTGTGCTTGGAAATTCTGCATGTGCATCACTGAATCTGTGCTTTGCACTCACTTTATATCAATGAAAATACTTCACAACATGTTGGGCAGTAGAGGAACAGGCCAAGTGTTTGCAGTTTGGGAGTACTAAATCTGCACACTGCTGCAGGACCCTAGTGCCCAGCCAGGCTTTCATAGTGTTGGCCAAGAGACCAGCGGTCTCACCAGTTTTAGGGAAATGAGCAAGTTAATTGCTAACAGCACAAGGAAAACAAGAATAAAAAAGTCTGCAATCTACTCTAATTAAAAGTAAACCCCAACAACCTATCTTCTCTGTTAGACAGGGTAAGCATGTGCAAGGTCAATGCTTGGTGCTCTTAAATAAACAAACAAACAAATTCACAAACACAGAACAGATGTTTCATTCATAGGAACCTTAAACTGGTGGGGTCACTGCTTGGATGTGTGCCACTTTCCATGTGGCAGTATATAAATAACACACAGAGCCTGTAATCTATATAAAAATCTATATAGCCTAGACAGAGGAATGGGCTACAAATTTGTAGCCCAGGGATAGTTGCTGATGGCATAGAGCATGGTAGCACACCGAAGAAAAAAACTCATTTTAAGTTTAAATAAAAGTTTTTAATTTGCAGTACAAGTTGGCTGCTATTTGTCCTGTATGTGTCTTTCAGGGTAATAAACAAACATAGTGTATACACAGGTGACTGCAGTCGAATTACAGTGGGATTATTTGGAGAGAAATTGTAAAAGAGGGGGATCTTTTCATCAAATATCAGTTAAATGTGGAGAAGAATTTAAAGAGAAGAAGAAAATCCACCAGGAGAATTCACTACACAGGTGAAAGAGTTGAATGAGTGTTTTTCAGTGCTCTGAGCCAAGGTAGAAATGTCTGCTTTTACTTCTAAATACCTTTCCCAACAAGCTGTTTCAGCACTTGGGAAGGCACAAAGAAGGAACAGAAAGATAGAGAGGATGATGACAAGCTATAAATCTCAAAGCTTAAATTAAGTGGTAGGGCTAGAAATACAGTACAGTGCGTCACTTGTTATGGTGTGACAAATGGTCCTCCATTTGCTAAAGTCATTTACAACTGGCCATTAATAAAGGGTCTGGGTCAGGGGATGCCACTTGTAAAAGTTCTAAAAGGAAAGTGATTAAAAGTAGTGGAACTCTGAGTGTACTCTTCACTGTATTGGCCAAGAAAGGATTTAATTCTTATCCTTAAACATAAACATTTTACTGATAATGTGAACTGCTCCCCCATGGATTTTAAAATCGAACCATAACAGACAATACTCCAGATGTGTTGTAAGGAGAAATTATTGGGAACACCTTAATACAAAGTAGTTATGAAGAAGGTTTACACTTTTATTATCAGACAGAGGTTTGTGGAACATCCTCTTGAGTTTATCAAGACAATTGTAGCAAACCTGTTCATAAAACAAACCCTAGATAAGATCTCAGTGGAAATCTAACCACCTTTCTCAGGGATAGAGCTTTCATGTGCACACACTTTACCTGATTTCCTCTTGTTTCTCTTTCCCTCCAACACCTGAGAATAAGAATTAAATGAGACTTCTCATCCTGATGCTTAAATAGGTCACCAATTTATTCCTTCTTTCTCCTTCAATACCATATATCCTGATTTTTTGGTGTACACTGGTAACGACTCTTTTTTCAAATTATTTTGCTAGGTTCTTAATTTGAAAAATGTTCTTTGATAAAGAAATTATGTGTAGCCCACTGCCCCTCCAAGGTCTCTTATCCAACTCCCTCTCAGAGCTGTAATACCTTCTGAAATGGATATAGGAAGATGAAAAAGCATGAGTCCACTTCCTCACATACCAGAGACTCATTTGATTCATATTGGAGACTTTGTGGTCTGTGGTCATAGATAATTTCACCTGTTGCTTCTCTGGAACATCAGTTCTGAATCTATTTATCCCGTAATTTTATTTCAATAGTCTACTAATACTGACTATTCAAGTGGCTGTAAATGTTACGGGTGCCCATCTCTACCACTCTGTTAAAGCTGGATTGGAGTGTAAATCTCTTACTTTTGAAGTCCAAACAGCCACAAAATACAGGAAAACCTTGCACTAACTTCACTGGAAAATTTCATTTGGGAAACTGAGGAATGCCGCTTTTACATGAATGAGAAGCAATACTTACTAGTATGGACAAAACATACAATTTATGACCTACATAATAAATAAATCACCTTAAATTATAACACTAGGGTTAAAACAACACAGGCATTTTTAACTATAAAAGAGTGTTAAAAAGGGGACAAAAATTATCATAAGCTGTTCTGTTTGAATAATTTCTTTCGTTTAAACTAACGCACATAGTTTACAAATCACTGTGTTGCACTTTGCTCTATTCCAGGGAAACTGAACTTCTTTCCTCACCACCTAGAGAGGAGGTACATTATCGTTCACATTGCTCTGACATGGACCACTTTTGCAGTTGCCCCTGTCTTCCACATTATATCTGGTAACCTTCTAATTATTATGATAATTGTAAGCAAACAACTTGAAACAAATGGTAAGAATCAGCACAGCCTGAATGTGCCTTACTTTGTTTCTTTTACTTTTATGTTCATTTCAATGCTGTTTGGTCAGGATGGCATTTGATTTGAATTTATCAGTCTTGGAGGAAAACCAAATGTTTTATCCAAATGCAGACAAAATAGGCATGTAATTACAAGTTGTTTCAATGCATTTATTTTCAACAGGTAATTTGATACTCCTACTATTCAAGAATTAAGATGTCACAGATAAATAATCACAGCTCTTCAAGTTTGCCTCTCAAAAGTACTTCAAATCTTCTTCTGCTTTTTATTTAGATCTCAAGTACATATATAATTATAAACTTGAACTTTAAAAATGTTATATAGATAAACTTTTGTAATGAAAATGAAGTTGGAGATAATAGAGTAGTTAAAATAAATGGATGTTAAGAGTAATATTTATCAAAGTCTACATAACTGGAAAGGAGCTTTGTGAATATTCTGGTCTGCCACGCTTGTATTTTTTTTTTCCAAGGTATCAGGCAACACATTGTCTGCATAGTGGAGTTTGCTTGTTAAGTTTTAAAGTAGTGAGACCTATAAATGTATGGGGCTACTTTGCCACTATTCAGTAAAACACCTGTTACGTCATAGCTCGGATTTAAGATCTGGGTGTGTCATGGATAAATATCTCAAGGAGGTTTAAAGTAGGATATGGTCTCTACAGTCTGAAGTTACTGATAATAAAGAGTAAAAAATGGGGAAAAGGAGACTAGGAAAATTTTGGTTCAGTTGATAAAAAGCAGGGAAGAGAGACTCGCCCTAAGTAGGAAACAGAACTTGTAAATGTCAGGTTTAAAGCTGGATCTTACTATAAAATAGAAAAATGTGTTGTTAAAGGGACTTCACTACTAGTTTTTCTCAGAAATATTAGTACTAGAACCTGTTCATTTAAATATCAAGAATGACATGCAGACTGTCAGTACCGCACAATATCAGCAGATACTACTAAAGACATTATGGTATCTGTTTAAATTAAACTATAGGAGACCTAAAATGAAGGAGGGAAGAAGATTTGAAGGAATATCGAAAAATTTCCAAGTTTATTTTTTTTTCTGGAATAAAGTAATTTTGAAAAAAAAAAAAAATTATGCCCTTAAAATGGAAGCATTCTCTAGGCTACCTTGTTTTAGATAACAATGAGCTGCTAAGATGACCTACCACAAAAATTATAGTAAATAAATATCTGTCATATTTTTCTATCAATACACAAAGAAAAGTTGTAACAATATTACTGAGAGATGGACATGTTTCACAGATGAGAAAATAGATGCCAATTCAATTAAAACTTCAGCTGTAGGACGAAATTATATTAGAATTTGACATGCTGTACACAGAAAAAGAATCATTTTTTGGTAAATATCACACATGTACGTTTTGATAAGTGCAGTTGATGGCAGATTGAATTGTGAGTAAAAGCAAGCTGAATTGTACAAAGTTTCTCAATTAGATTTGATGACCTTAATTTACTGAAATCTGATAGTGAACTTAGAGATATTTTTTTATTGAAAGACCATGATAGCACAATCCTATTCAGAACTCCTTCCCCAATGCATTCTTTGTCTAAGAGTGCCTGACAATTTACAATCTACCTTCATATCAGGGGCTGCTGTTGTTGAGGAAGAGGCTCACTGTTGTAGGCTGAAAAAAGATCATACTTTTGAAGCATGAAACTAAGAACCTAAAAAGACAATGAATGAAAGAGTATGTACAGAGGGATTAGAACACAGGTACAGTCAGCACTTAAACCACATAGCTGGAAAGGTGTTGTGAAACAATACTGGCTTGGATTGGCAGTGTTCATGCATCCATTAATGCATAAGTGGCAAGGAAAGAGTAGCACAAAGGTTTAGGTGCATAAACAGTAATCTACTAGGTAATATAGGCAAATCAAAACAAGGCCGTTTCCTCAGGAAAATTATTCCTTGAGTAAAATTAGGTCCTGGTGATTCTAGATCTAGTAAGTTAGATATAATGGGAAAGCATGAAAATTTAGAAAGGAAGTAAAACAAAGAGGTTCAAGACTTAAAAGACAGCAAAAGATATATAAATTCCCTGAATACTGAACATCTAGATAACTATTTTTATATAATACTTTCTGCTCCCTACTTGCAGATGCTCCACCCTCTCTTTGTTTTCTGTAGTATGGCACTTTTCAATTTAATGATACATATCTTGGGTTATGACTCTAAAGTGTAGATATTAATATTTTTTGGTAAACCAAATGTCCATCTAAAAAGGGGCTATATTTGAATAGTTGTTGGTTTTCAATTAGAACCACAACAGGCATATTAATTACTTGAAGAGATCATATTACTTTAATCTCCTGGTATCTTCCTATCTATTGATATCTATCTTGGTGCATCTTTTCTTTTTTAATCTTTACAGATTAATTCAGGCTGTTGCATGCCCATACATGATATCAAATACACAAAAATATGTTATAGAGAAGACAACAGAAAACATTAGTCCTTAAAACTTAAGGTCAGACTTAGAAGAAATATGAATTGGTGCAGCTCTTTTAGCATTGGTAATGTTTTCTGATTTTTGGTAGCTAAGAAGCTGCTATGATGTTGCCATTTTGTTCTTGGTATTTCACTTGTTTCTTCGTACTGAATGTTGCAGCAGAGGATTGCTTTAGCTGTGAATAAACAGCAGTGCCTGTGAAATAGCATTCACACACTCTGGCAGTGTATAGATTAGATAGGTTTAGTAGATGCAAATCCATGTCTGTATTTTTTGAAGGAGGGCGAAAGAGAAGAAAGAAAGAAAATGTGAAATACTGAACAGCAGGACTGCAGTGATTCATAACTTGCTCTCCACATGCTGTGACTTGTCACTGGTTGTTCATGACTTCAGCACAGTCCCTGGGGATTCACAAGAGTTTATGCATTAGCACAGCATTATTTCTGATCCCACTGAAAAGTGCACAGAAACGTGCATGATTCAAGTCTTTGATTCCTTTCACAGAGTAAAAAATGTATCCAGAACCGACTGAGCTGCATACAAACTCCTGCAATCAGATGAGTATAGGCTACATCCCTACTCCAGACAGGGGTAGCCAGGCTGTGGGAGTGAGCATGCAGTGCAGACCCTGTAGAAATGCAGAAACCGTTCTGTATCTGGATTACCAAAAACAAAATATGAGGATTGGTCTTGTAAATACACAGGTACACTGCATGCTCAAATGTGCTATCTGGTAACAGCTATGGACAAAATCTTATAAGTCTTATGGGTAAGTTACAAGAATCCTTCTGGAAGGAGGGCACAGAATGATGCTTTTCATGCCTAAGCATTTCAATTGCTTCACTGGAACAGTACACAGAAGCAAACAGCTCGTAAGGTGAAGAAAAATGTGTGGGCGTGGGTTTGGAATGAAAAAGCAGGTCAAATATTACAAGTACCTGAAAAAAGAGCTTTGTATCAACTCATTCTACCAGTGAGACAACTAGTGGCTGATGTCCCAGATTCACTTGTTAGCTAGCAGGGTATGACAGACCAGCTTTGGAGGTCCTGCTGATTAGGGAGAGTTTAAAGACTTGCATTTTACTGAGGAAGGGATGCATTAAAAGGAAGGAAAGAAAAAGGCTTTCCAGGCTTTCCTCTTATCATCCTTCTGTCATCACCCATAGAAAGGAATTTGACCTTTTGATTGAGTTGTTTTCTTGCTTTGTTTAGTAGTGAATTGTCATTTGCAATGGGTCTCTGCCATCCATGAAGTCCCTAAGCTCTCTCCTATAGAAATTTATGCTATGGAAGGAATGCACATCGGTAATAAAGATCAACAGGATTATGGTTACTTAATTGGACTCTGGCTAATAAAATTAACCAATAGATTTAAGAGAGTTTTTTTGTTTTCTTTTGTTTAGCATTACCAACAATATTTTCCCTCTGAACTACATGCCAGGGAAAAGATTTCCTATTTTCCTAAGCTTTTTGTGAAGCTTGCTTCTTTTTACATTGTGACCCTAAATTTTGGAAGTGTAAATTCTTAATAAATGTTCAAATATAAATTAAGCAAAGTGGTAGCTCCATTTTACAATACAAACCAGTTTAGGGTTGCTTTATACTATCACAGTTTGATTAGAATAACAATAACAAAACTCATAAAGTTTCCTCTTTGCTTTTAAATTTTTGCCTCCTTAGGTTTTATCAGAGGAATTCCATAGAAGACAGCAAGCCTTAATAATTCCTTGTCTTCTCTAATATTTACTTTTGCCCAGCCCATTTCACATTTGTATACCACATTAATATACTTGTAGTTATTTGAACAGAAACCATTTTATGTATTTTGATTTCTGAGCAATAATTGGAAGTAACAACAGAATCTTAAGCAGTAACCTAGCTGTATCCCAAACACTATTAAACCTAAAGAGTTATTGTGAATGCACAAAACAACAAAGGAATTGCAAAGAAATTATTTCATCTGTATATGATTTTAATCAAGCTTGGCTTGCTGTTAAAAGGCTTGTTTAATGAAGACTGCATTTCCCTCATGAGAGTCCCGACCGTGTAGTTCAGTATCAGCCAACCAAGGACTATTGCCATAACAATAGCTAGAGGGTTTACCACAAAAAAAAAAAAAAAAAAAGTCACTACCAAAAAACCCCCCACAAAACATAACAAAAAACCTCCACAACCCTGCATTTCAGTCTGTTTCTGATCACTTATTTAGGGATTGGAAGGCAACTAACAGACAAAAATAAGCTAATTGATAATTAGCAAAAAGTCTGCTTGGATAAATATAAACTTTTAGAAGTTAAACAATATTTTATTAGTACAATTTTCAATCCAGTTATTTAATTTAAAATATCAGCTCGTCTGGGATTTTCTTCTTTTGCTACATCATTATTTCCATTGCTATAAATTACTGATTTTAATAGGTTTATTCAAACTCTTTGCTGCTAAACTCTTAAAAATGTTATGTGGGTACTGGTTTTCTTATTTCTAATGCAAATATAGAGAAATCCTTTACAGAGCTATGAAAACAAAAAAAGATGATTTTGACTAAAGCTGGCTGAAAACTGAAGCAAATGTCTCTATCTTCTAATTTTAGGACATGCTCTTGCAAACATTAAAACCTCATAAAAGAATACTAACAATACCAATTCCTGATTTTAATAGCCTTAATAAAATGAAAACTTCTACATCTGTCTCAGTGTTTGCAGTCAGGATTGGTGCGTTAGTGCCAAACTTTGAAAACTCCAATTCACACAAATTGTTGCTTTGAAGTTAATGAGATATTTGTATGAGTAGGGGCTACTCACTTGAACCAGTGTGTTCTGGTTTGAGCCTTAGTCCTTTCTGTTGCCAAGTGTACTTAAGTTTATAAGACCATCCATTTCAACACATTTTGTTTAGTTAAACTGAAGTACTTCATTTTTAAGGAAAAAGTTATATTGCCAAAAAGTATAAACAGGGTTAACTTTGACTAATATAAATATTTGAAAACCAGAACTTTTTGTAGCATCTTGTAGAAACAATCCTAATGCAGATGACAAAGGGAAAAGTGCTTTTATGGCATAGATAGTTCAGCTGAAGGATAGCACAGAGGAATTTTTAAAAATAAAGGCGATTAAATTGTCTTCTAACATCCAGAATATTTGAATCCAGTTGAGAATATTTTTGTCTAACAATTAAATGCAAATGTTTTACATTTCCAGTTCTGCAGCATAGTATTTAAACCTTAAGCTGCTCTAATTAGGAGAAATCAATAAATTTATTTCTATTGCCAGCTTTAAAGTTTATTTGCTAATAAGCAACTGGACAAGGGATGTGTGAAATGAATAGTTGAAGAAAAACTCTGACAGCAAAAGAGAGGTCCAGAGGGTGAAGTTGGTTTATTAGGCACCGTTTGTCATGAATGGGTCTACTGCACGTACAAAAGCAAATCCCACTACCTTAGAAGATTAATTCTGAAGGAGGCACTCGTGGGTCAAAGTATACATAAGCGTGTGCCTAATCTCAGAGAAATCAGGCTATTTTCTCACAGCAATTAAGCAGAGGTCTAGGGTTTCACCCACAGTGTATTTAAACACAGGATACAATTAAATCCCAAAGTATTAATATCTGTGCTGTGCAAAATTGCCCAGGAAATAGATTTTGCACTCTTTCAAATGGAAAGCAAGGCAAATTAAGGAGGGTGACTTTATTTGAGTAAAAATTATCCTGAAACAAATGTAAGCCATTCATTTTTAACTGTTAATTCCTTATGTACACTTTTTTCCCTTTTTTTTTCCTGCTCACGTAATTTACTCTGGAATGTGCAATGTTCAGTGGATATAAGCAATCAACACCATCTCATGAAAATAGTTTTGCTTTCAGGGTTAGTGAAATATCTATCTACATGATAATGGTTCAACAAAAGCATTTTAAAAAAATTTGAACAAAATGCTGCTCTGTACTGGAAATCTTTAAGATCAAGGGGAAGAGTGACTGCAGCATCTTTTTCAGCAAAAAGCCATTACAAAAGACCTCGTTCCTCCTTCATGTCTAGGGATTATTGAGCAGTGTGAGTGAAAAGAAACACAGTAAACTTTTAAAGAAATTTAATGCCAATTTAAAATGTTTCTATAGAAACAGGGAAAAAATCCTCTAAAGATGCAAGGTAATTTTTATTGCATTTGAACTTCTCTACATAAATGTAGTAGGAATTAAATAATCATTAAAGTAATTGTTTTAAACAAACTCTTTTTCATCTCCCTAAGAATCCTCTCTGATTTTATGGTCTTCCACATTGTTATTGAAAATACGATTCACTTTGATCTATCTATCACACCTACATAACCTATTGCACTCCCAAATCACTTTATGAAAATAAAAAGATCAATCTTCTCCTGCATTGTAGACAATTGGCATATCCTATCAGAAAACCTGTTTATATACAAAGTAACACACTCTACTGTGATAAATCTCATCTCTTGTATTTTCACATTTAAAATTGTTACACCTGTACTACAATAACAATGTACATAATAATATAAACAAAGTAATTCTAGATCTCAAATCTTCTATGTATCGAATTATAGAAATTCTGTGAAAAGTCATGGTACTTAGAGCTTTCAAATCAATTATGTGTTACACAGGATGCTAATAAATATTCTACACAGTCAGGTAACATGAAGACATTTTTTAAAATAAAAAAAAATTTGCTTCTTGCTGATCACATTGGTCAGCGAGAAACTATTTTAACCTTTAAAAATGCAGCATATCCCAAAACAAGTTGCTACTTAAATAAATGCTCTTCTTGAGCGAAAGTGACCTTTAAATGATTATATCTCAGCACTTGCAACAAGAAGAATTTCACCTATCACCTTTACACTGTTGATGCACTGCATTGGGTGAATCCATAACCTTTTCACAATATGTAACACACTGCAGAACACAAAATTACTTGCTACCTTTAATTAAATCCCTTCAGAAAAGTCCCACTGACCTCTTTGGAAAGAAATCTTACTAAATGAAAACAAAAAAGAAACAAAATCCAAATCCCTCAACATTTGATAGCTCTAAATGAACCTCCAACCATTTCAGAAAATTATCTTCTGAGTACTGAATAAGTTTGCTGCTCTGAATTTTTCATAGTAAGGGTTTTAGATAAATTTCAGTAAAGCTTAGGAAAAAAAACCAACACACCCTTGTTTAAATCACATAATTCTTTGCTTTTCTAACAATCTCTAAGGGCCTGGCGGAAGCTTGGTGAAGTCTTCGTAACAGGCCTAAAGTAGTAATCTATTTTAGTCCTCCAGATTCTGAACTTTCAGAAAAGGTTTCAGAACAAAAGAAAGAGACAAAATACTTTACTCACTTTACTTTCTAAAACACCAAACTTTTTTTTTTTTTTTTTTTCCAGGGAAAATACAATCTAGACCAAAACAATAGATATAAAAGAACTCTGACTAACAAAACAAACAGCCAAACTGCTCCTGAACCAAATTTACTGTTGTCATATAAATGATTGTAGCTGGCTGGCACAGAGCTGTGACCTCTTCGCTCAGTACAAAATGACAACAATGATTTCAAACTTTAAATTAAGTTAGGAGCAAAATCAAACATAATATATGCTACCTTCAAAATCCGTGATTAATTTAAAGGGACACAGGAGTTTGCAAACTCTTTTCCATTCAGTTCCAGTTAAGGATCAGTCCTCTAAACACAATTAATATTTTCTGATTATAGAAAGAAGTTCAGTAAGCATCTGCCTACACATGTGTGCAATAGAAGTGGTTAAGCATGTGTTTAACATGGGCACACACTTCAAACCACCAAGAGATACATTCTTTCAGTTCACACGCAGCCTGAATTTATAAACACTTTGTAGTCATCTGCTGTAAGACACAGGTGCTACAGTTCACTTTTGATGCTGAGATGATGGTAATTATTTACTATGTTCTCTACAACATGAATTAAAGAGGAAACATAAATCAATGTGTTTTTATACTTAAAAAATCTTTATGGAGACAATGGATTCTAAATGAACCAAGCATTTTAAATAACATTATTTGTTGCTGTCTTTACTGCATTTTTTTTTTTTTATTCTGTTTGAGACACAGCTAGAGTGAAGTCTATTTATTTGAAATGAAATCTATTGCCAGGGAAGCATGTATTCAAATTAAAAATAGCCCTCAATAATGAAAACAAATTTACAAGGAATTTTCCTTTTTTTTTAATATTCTGGGTTAATAAGCCAGTGATCTCAAAAAGGATTACAGTCTCCTGATACAAAATAAAAATTAGTGTCCAATAATACACTGAAGTATGGAACAAATAAAGAACTGGAGAGACATAAGAAATATGGAACTTGCTGTGGCTTTCTCTAGACAAAGGAGATGAGTTATCAGATTGGTGTGTAATCACAAAGTTAAACAAACAGCAATAAGGCTAAACTAATTCACTGTCAAGTCTACATGTCATCCTAGCTGGTTCATTATGTGCATTTGTGACAAACAATACAGAAGAGACAACTGTACTGAATCAAATAACTTGCAACAGTTTACACTCCTATAAAACTATTTACATTTTGTCAAATGAATATTTATAACAAGTGGCTTTCCCTTCACAAACACTATAGCTCAAGCAGCTCCCATTCATTATCGTATTTAGGAAGTACAAACACTAATTCTGTGAATCAGCGGCACAGTCTGTTGTAACTTGCCAGAAAACAAGGCCTGCAATACTAATATAAAATCTAGGAGAAACGTGCTGTTGCCTCCAGTTTTTCAAATGTCCCAGCATTTTTATGTCTCCCAGTGACAGGAATTCAGTTTCAATATTCTATCTGCCCTTCAGCATAGCATGCCCCAATGAAACAGCCGGTGGAGTTTATTCTGCACTTTATCAATACAGTGTAAACCAGCATGTGCTTACCTCCGTGGGGTTACTGAACCCAACTTGTCTGTGTGCACAGACAGCACTTTGGCCACAGATGTGACTGGTTAACTGTACAAGCAAGGAGGATAAATCCACACAACAATACTTCATTCACCAAGGAAATCTGCTGTGGATTACAGCTTCTCTATGGTTACGTCTGTTCTTAATTTACTGCTTTTATTCAGTTTTCAACCATAAATGAACCCCTTATGAGGTATTCACTATGAAGAATTGACAACTCTTTTTATCTACTCGAAAAATATTTTTGGATAATAATTTATGGTTACAAAATATTTTAAGCAGTTTGAATAGTTACATTATATTCTTTCAGTACTTAATGATGCAGTATCCCCTATAAAAATGGAGACCTGGCCAATCTATTGATTTCACATATTTATAACAAAACCCAGCAGCCTCGGCCATACAGAAATACAAATTTTAAAACTGCATATATCATGGGAACGGCACTGTGGTTTTTTTAAAAAGCTCTTAAACAGCATCTCATGAGGAAATCCCGGGCCAGAATTGTGACTAAGGGCCCTGTGGATGGGAACATAAAGAAAGCTTTTTTGCAGGCACAATATTTTGTTTATGGCCTCTTTTTTTTTTTTTTTTTTTTTTTTTTTAAGTTTATGATAGATGTAGATTTTAAACAGTATTCAACACAGAAATTGTGAAGCTGTCTGCTATGCTGGGGAGGGTTACTGCATTATTTATGTTTTATTTATGAAACTGAAATGTGAGCATGAGTATTTTAATCTTGTTTCACCATCAAAGATAGTCTCTCAATTTGTATGCTGAATTAATATGCTATCTACTTCGTAAAAGCAATCTAAAGGGACTGATTAGCATTGGGCACTCGGTGATGCTTGGAAAAGAAGGTTGTGAGTAAGCAGAGCTGCCTAGGAAACATGCTGCAAAGCTACTGGTGTGCAGGTCTATTTTGTCACACGCCAGTATCACCCCTTCTATCAGGGCCGACACATGTCCGCAGAGGGACATCATCCATTGAAACTGTAATTGGCAATGGAGGAAGGCAGCCATGTGAATGATACAGAATATTTTTATTAATTGAGACAATAGCGATGAGGCCTTAAAAAGCTTTCCAAGATGACAAAGTCCCCTTTGCATTTTTTCAGATTAATTTAAAGTGTTGGCACACAAAGCTTTACAACTTTATTCTTGGCAGAATATGAGTACTTTCAGACTCATTGACACTCGGGGATTCTTCACTATTACAGAGCAAACTCCCTGTAGATAAACAAAAGAAAACATTTGAATGAGGTACTTGCAGTGTTTTCCTCATTAGCAGCTACAATGTCTTGAGCAGGGAATGAGTGTTTTGGGAACAGAATTCTTGGCATCAACAAGAAAGGACATTGCTTTTACAGGCAAGAACACTTTATGGCTTTCTGATACATCCTATCACAATACCATATGTAATCCAAATAAAAAAATACAACTGAAAGCAAAATTAAGTGTTAGGCTACTTTAAAAATAAGTGCACTTGTATATAAATACAGCAGAGAAATGCTGAACTGATTTTAGTTTGGTTGCTTTAAATATTGCCCCTGATGTTTTATGGATTCCAGTTCTTCCTTTGTTTGCTATTTAATTGCAACTGGTTTTGATTTCTTTATAAAAAAAGAAAATGCTTTGTTTAAGATTGAATATCCTCATTTTCATTTAGTGAATGCAGGAAGAATGTTAGGTGAAGGCAGACATTTTCCGCATGCATTTGAGATTCCCCTGGAGTGGCTGGATAAAACACTATGGCAGATACTCAGCTCTACAATCAGAGGGATTGTGCCAGCGAGTCTTTAGAGCCTTTTGAGCACAAAACTTCCCTGAGTTAGAGGTTACCTTTTAATGGTGTGTGCATGCGTGCAGACACGTTTGTGTGCTGGGACTGCTGCTGTGCTGTAACAATCTGGGTGCTCTCCTACTCTGCATTTATGAATGAAAGTTTTAAATTTAGCTAGAGTCAGCAGATAGCCCCAGGGCAACTATCAGTTATGTTTGGTACCATGATCCAAACTTAGCACTTACATCTCACTTATTATGTAGAGATGTAATGGATGGCAAAATCTCTAAAAGCTTGATGAGCCTGAGAACGCAGCAACTTCTTTTCTATGACAGATGCACATGTCAGAAAAAAAAAAAAAAAAAAGAAAAGGAAAAAAAGGGAAAAAAAGAAGAAAGGAACACCAAAGCAAGTAAAAGTTGCTGCTGTTCTGAAGTGCCAAATTGCTTGAAAGGAGCCACCTGGATTTGTATTTCTGAACAACATGTGCTGCCCCAAGAATCTGCATTACTTCTACTGCATACAAAGACAGGAAAGGACTTCCCCCTAAAAATCAAATCCTTGGATACTTGCATTTGTGCACCAAGCCTGTGAGATGGAAAAGTAGGAGCTGAAACTGCTGGTAGAACATAAAATGCTTCTATAGCCTTTGGACATTTTATAGATTTATGCTCATGTAACTGAATTGTGGAGAGGACACCCCAAAGTAGCTTAACTGGCCATTTCATTAAAGAATTTAGACAGGATGAAAACTGAATTAGTATTTTTGTCTCCTTCTGACATGGATTTTGTTTCTTTACTTCTTTCCTCATATGTATATTTGCACTTAGGCAAAGTGAATTTTGTTCAGGTGATCTGCTCTGCAAATCAACAACATGTAAAGATTAACAGTTTGCTTAATTAGAATTTGCAAATTTAGCCTTTGAAAATCAAAATTCATAGAAACATTGAGGTTGGATAGGACCTTAGAAAGTTGCTAAGTCTAAATTACTGCTTAAGGCTGTCTCAAAACAGAATTTAGACCAAAAAGTAAGAAATCAGCCTTTAGCAGGTATTTTGACTTTAACATTTATTCTCTTGGACAACCCCACAACCTCTCTGGACAAGCTGCTCTAAAGATTACTTATTTTCATAGCATAAGTAAAAAAAATTCTTGCATATAGTGAAACCTTTCCTATGACAATTTGTGATGGCTAACTCTCATGATGTTGGTGTACATCTCTGTAAAGAGCTTGGCTACATCTTTTCTGTAAGGTCACTGCAGATTTTGAAAGTTTGCTGTGGCCTTGGAAATATCCCTTCCCCAGGGTAAATAAATCCCAGTTCTTCAGCCTCTCCTCACAGGCCAAGTGCTCCAGCTTCTGATCATCTTGTAAGCCTTTCGCTGAATTTCACCCAGTTTATCAATGTTTGTCCTGGGGGGGTCCAAACCTGTTCTAGCAAATGTTATTTAAAGAGGAATAATCAGTTCCCTTGATCTCCTGACTGTGCTCCTGGTTACAAAACCCCTTCATGCTGTTACTTCTTACTATTGCCAGGATGACTGACAACTCTGGTATACACTATTGTCCAATAAATTCCCACCTCCTTTCAGAGTTGCTGTGCAGCAGTCCATAGCCTAAGCTGATGCAGAACCATTGTTCCTGGGGCTAGGGCCTTGTATTTCTTCATGATGAGACTAACTGGGCCCCATTATCCCATTTCCCAGTCTCTCAAAAACCATAAAATTGATGGGTGTCTCCTCCTCCAGGTCACTGGTGAAGATATAAACCGGTGCTGCTACGGGTCACAGAGGAACTACAATTCCCAAGCAGACTAGTAACCATAGGCTATTACCTTTTGAGCTGCATGATCCAACCAGTTTTTCACCTTGGTAGCTCCCTCATTTAAACTGTGATGTTCCTACTTGGATGCGAGGGATGTTGTTTTGAAACCCTTGCTAAGGTTATTGTAGATGACACTAATTATGCCCCCTCCACCTACATAGCTGCCTGTTTCATCATAGAGAGCAATCAGGTTGATAAGCATGATTTACCTTTGTACATTTTTGTTGGCTCTTCCAAATCACCCTCTTCTTCACATGCCCAAAATCTAACATCACTCAATTATTTTCCTAGGGACTGAAGCAAGGATGACCAGCCTAGAGTTCCTTGGGTTGTCTTTCTTGATGTGCTTGAAGGTTGATAGGAATTTTGTCTTCCTGCAGTAATTAGTGACTTTTCTTGATCTCAATGACCTCTCAAACATGATGGATAAAGGACAGTTCATCCACATATTCTCTTAGCCACTGCTGGATGCCTCCCAGCTGGTCCTGCAGGCTGGTATGCTTCAAGGTTTCTCAAGAGAACTGTGACCTGATCCTCTCCCATTGCTGGTAGTTTCTGTCCTCCCTCAATCCTGTATGTCTAGTCAGAGGCATGGGAGACTTTGGAGTCTCATTGCCCCACTGAGGAGTGGGGCAATGACTTACAGCCTTATCTGCATCTGCTGTTACTATTCAGCAGCACCCACCTAGCACATTATCCCTTTTTACTTCTAGTACAGCTCTAGAGGCTGTTGTTGACTTTGATATCCCTTGCCAGGTTAAACTCTAGTGTTACTTGTAGTTTCAGTTCTAGCTGAGGTTTGGTTTTCCTAACACCTTCTATGCTTGTCTAGGCAAGGCTTAGTATCCTCTTTTCCCCCTCTGTCTAAGTCCTTTTTGCACAGGAATTCAGCCACAAGAACATCCAAGATGTCCTCCTGATAATCAACATTTTTCTGGGTATTAGGGTGTCTTGGGTTATGGAACCAAAAAATGTGTATTCTATTTCATCTGTTGAAAGCAGTTTGGGAAATGTAGGGGTTTTTTTGTCTCTTGTAACTACGGGGGGAGGGGCGTGGATGCTTTCTGATAATGGCCCAGCTGTTAAAACCTGGTGG
>VZUI01049246.1:0-91406 GCA_013401135.1 Cettia cetti | reverse complement strand
CAGGGGCGGGGGCGGCGCGGCGGGCGGGCCGCTCCTCATTGGCCGCGTGGCCACACCGCGAGTGCCTGCGCGCCGGCCGGGAGCGGCCGCGGCGCTGTCGCCGCTTCCCGGGTCGCGAAGCGGCGGGAGCCGCGGGAGGGTGAGCTTACCCAGCGGCGGGAGGGTGAGCTTACCCAGCGGGTGGCGCCGCGGGAGGGGAGAGCCGGCGCCGTTAGCCCCGGCCCGGCGGCGCGGAGGAGATCCCCCGCCTCGCCCGGGGTCAGGTTGCGGAGATGTCCGGGGGGGTGGTCTCCCGCCGCAGGCCCGGCGGCACGTCCCGGTTGACAGGGCAACGGAGCCACTAAGGAATGCGGCGGGCGGGCGGCTGGGCTCCGGTGGCCGCCACGGCAGCTGGGCGGCTGCCGCTGCCGGGGAAGGGGTGGGGGCGCCGGGCGCCGCTTTCTTCTCCCGGCGCTCGGGCAGGGGCAGGGGAGGTGCCCTTCGGCCCGCGGGTGCTGCTTCCTTCGCGGGTGAGGACGGCGGGGAGTGCCCCCGGCGCCGGGAGAGACCGCGGGCAGAGGCGTTCACCTTCGCGGTCCTCCGCAGGGCGCGCAGCCGAGCGCGGGGCGGCTCCGGAACGCTGGTGATGAGGGCGCCCAGCAGAGGCTGAAGCCGGCGGCGGGCGGCGACCATGACGGTGTTCCGGCAGGAGAACCTGGAGGAGCACTACGAGACGGGAGAGGACCTTGGCAGGTGGGTGCGGGCGGATGGAGCCTTGGCCGCTGAGTACGGCGAAGCAAGGGGCGAGGGCAGGCTCGTACCCGCGTTGCGTTTCTACCATATCTGAGGTGCCCGAAGAGGGAAAAGGGACTTGGATTTGAAGTTACCGCGTCTTTGCCTCTTTAATACTGTTCTGATGAGATTTTTGGATAGGGACAGTTCCTCAGTGGTGCCTGCTGGGCTAGACGCCCTCCCGGGTGCTGTGCGGCGCACAGAGGGGGCGAAGCTGCTGCCGGCGGCGCAGCTGTGGCAGTACGAGGCTGCTGCTGTTCGCCGGGCAGGCAACTGGTAACGGGCTGGGCTTGAAGTAGAGAAGTTTTCATTGTTCATAGTGTCGAGGACTACGTTTGCATTGTGTGTTGGATTTTTCTTTAAGAACGCGGTTAAAGAAGTGGGAGAAGCTTTGTATTCCATCGATGCTATTGTGGTGAAGATCACTGGGTACCGCTGTTGGAGCTGAAAGTCAGCTTAAGGGCTGTGAGCAGAGCAGATGCAGAGCTGCCTACTTGAGCCTTGATTCTTGAATGCTGTGTAGTTGTGAGCTCCTCTGAGCTCACACTATTAGTCATGCCTTGTTTTTTCAGTGTTTTCCATGTTTTAAGGCTGTTGAAACACGGAATTGTGTTACATGAGAGTCCTTTCCATGTTCTTTCCCCATTCTTTAAGGAGAAATCCAATGGCATTTCAGCAAACCAGTATGGCAAAATCCATTTCTAGTGTTCCTTTAGTTGATTTCAATAGGATCGGTGTTCAGTTAACACAGGGCATTCAGTATATGTGGAGCAGATGCCCCCATATCTGCCTCTACGTACCTTTCCAGTGAAGGGTCCGGTCACAGCAAATCTTGTGGACAAGTTACTTGAAAAAGGAGGAACTTAGAAATATTTCAGGATTTCTTAAAAATAAAAAAAATAAAAAATTAACAAAACCATAAAACCCAAATGGCAACAACAATCAAAAGAAAAAACAAAAAAAAACCCACCTAAACAACAGCTAACCAACCAAGAAGCCCACCACACCATTAAGAAAGTTAATTGCAATGTATTTTCAATAAATTTCGTCCCATTTATATACAAGCTTGTTGATGTGACTTTGACAATAAATATGTATTTTGATTTCCTCATAGTGTTCCAGGTTGGCATTTTCATACATCTAGAGTAATATTCTGTGTTAGACTGTGAAGTAGTATTGACTTGCTGGATAACTTGATAGAAAGACGTATTATCATACTAAAGCATAAGTTTGGATTTTGTGGTCTAAACAATTATTTTGCCACCTAAAATTGTTCTGTTTGATTTCTATTTTTTACAAGGATGCACAGTATTCCAAAATTCAGGTTGAGGTTTCTGAACTCTTAAAATTAAAACCATTGTTGCGCTTACAGGTACTGATAAATTATTGACTTATGGAAGAAAATAAGGACACATATATGGTGGGGCTTTTAAGGTTCTTCAGAGAGAAGATAATGTCAGTATTCAAATTTAGACAGCGTTAAGGTTTATATAATTTCTCCTTTTTTTTTTTTTTAAGAGGAAGTATCAGTGCAATGTTTGGTCACTAATACATATTTATGAAATAGAACAATTGCCCTTAGGCCAATTACATAAGAAGTATTTAAATACTTGGAGGTTTGCTTTTTTTTCCAAATAAATGTTCCTTAGAAGTCACAAGCTCCAGAACACAGCAGTGGAGAACAGGCATTTTGTTTTTACAGTATGGGAAGTGCAAATGCTGAAAATGTTAGGGAGTAAAAAAACAACTAAAAACATCAGAACAAATGGAGGATTTCAATTTGGCAAATGTTAGGTAATGGTGTTCGGTTTAAAAATGGTGTATTCATTTGATCAGTTACCAACAGGGTATTACAACGTTGGGGGTTTTATCCATCCAAATGCTGTAGAAGCTTGGCATGGAGTCTAAACCTATGATATTTTATGAATTTTAAAGAATGTCAATATCTACTCTAGTTTTCACTCGAAAATGAGTAAATCTAAGAACCTTGACAATTTTACCAACATGTGTTTTACCACACTAGCGGTAAAATGTTTGGCAGGACTTTTACTTTAAAAATGGTATATAGTTATTTAAAAGGGCCAAAGCTTTCACTTCAGTATCATTTTAAGTAGCCAGGATTATTCCAGTGTGAAGTGTTGGCATAAAACCATAAGAGTAAGCAAGCCTCAGGATATTGTTGTATGGTTTATTTCAGTGGTGATTTTCACTTCTTTTTGAACTTAAGTTTCAAGGGTTGCACAAAATACTTTTTTGTAAATCTGACACTTTCCATTCCTCATTTACCCCTTAGCAGGTTTCTGACTGTTAGATTTGTATATAAATGTAGTTACTCTGAGGCTCAAAATTCAAAAAACAGTGAACATTAAAAACACCTATGACTTTAAAATTTACTGTATTCATTTGGGAACCCAAACTGTGAATTAATACTTCAGCTAAGCAGTGATGAAAGGTTCCATTTTGCAAAATCAACCAATTTTTTCTCCTTCTCTTGGAAGAATGCTTTTATTTGCTCTTACTTAGCTGCAGGCATGAAGCAAAAAAGGTGAATAAATTAACAAGTGAGTTTTTATTGACAGACTTGAGTTTAAATGGAAAGATCCTTAAGTTCCCAGGCCAACCTGCCTTTTGAGAGAGCTCAGTGAATTTTAATTTTAATAATCTTGATTTTAATAATCTACACTGTTTTCTCTTGTAAATGTTTTTGCAGAAAAAGTAATAAACAATCATAGTCCTGTTACCAAAATGTCTGAGTTTATTTCTAGTCTTCAGTTCATTTTCATTTATGCCTGGGAAGAATAAGGAAGAAGAAATTTGTGATTGTGAATACTGGTCGAATCACCCTTATTTATTTTTCTTGCCCATGTGTGATTTCTCCTGACAAGTTTATGGCTGTTCAGGTTGGTTTATCTTAAGCTTTTGTGCCAATGCAGTCTTGGGACACGTATGGATCTAATGCTATCTTTGGAAAATACAAAAAAAATTGCTCTTGATTAATGTATGGTGTGTGGCATAGAGGGTTTTTTTTGTTTGTTTTCCATCTTACAAATATGAAATTGCACATGTTACTTTGTCACATGCAGGCTACAGATGTGTTGAGTAGTCATCTGAGCGTGAAGTTTCAAGGGGTGGTAAACATTATCATGGAAGAGCAACAAATTTGCTAAAAGCAATTTTGTCATTTTAATTCTGCCTGCAGTTGCAGGTGGTGTGACTGTGCATTTTAAATACCCTGCTGTAGTGCTTTGACTTCAGTCTGCCCAAAAGTCAGGGATTCAAGTTCAGCAGTACTAAAAATCTCACTATGTTGAGCAAGCAAGTAAAGACCTTCAAAGCACAATGAACTTTGCAGGGTGTATTTTTACCTCCCCTGACTGGCCTTGCTTGGGAATTCATACAGTATTGTGAGAAATGTGGTGTTGTTTAAATAATTTTAGGGAGAGCTATCCAAAACTATTTTATAAATACATTCTGTGTTTGTCTGCGTGAGTTCCTGATCATATAGACAGCTCCTTCTTCCTTCACCCCCAACACCCACATTTGGTATTTTTGGTTGTTTTATTTTCCTTCAGGCTTTCATGTGCTTTCTAAAAGAGATTAAGAGTGTTAAGGTAAAGTTTTGGAATTGAAGAATGGTATTTGCATTGCACTGTGGTTCATAATTTTTACATTCTTGTTGATTCAGAAAGTAGGAAGAGGTATCAACAGTTTTGAATGTCAGGCTTGTTCGGACCAGTTGGACTCACTAGGGAAGCACTTGTAACTTGTCAAAGGAAAGCTACACTGAATCTTGCCAGTGTTAGAGGCTGCTCTGGCTCTGTTTGGCAGCTCACTAAGCAGATATGCTAAGAGTAAAAAGCAGCAACCTTACCCTGCTAACTAATGTACCTAATGGTTTTATCAGTTGGGAGAAAAAAAAGCCTAGGGTAACATGCTGAAGATGTTGATAAGAGAGAACAGAGAACTGTGCAAATATGTGTTTACATTCTGTAAAATGTTCCTCTACCTTTCAGAGTTAAGTGAAAAAAGATTTTTTTTTTGCCCCCCTGGAAAATTATTTCCATTGTAAACAGAGAGTATGTAGGCTGAATATACAAATACATACATACATATATCTATATCTATATATATAGTGTATGTGCAAGAATGTATGCAGTTTTGATTATTCAGAATCTGGGTTTTGGTAGCACTGTATTTTACAGCTGCGGAGACTGCCTGTCATCTATCCAAACACCATAACTGTAACTACATTGCACATCTGTATTGGAAGGAAAGTTAAAGCACTGAAAAAAACCCAAACAAATCAACTTTAATGGTGACCAGAATTTGACCTTCGTGGCATTTTTCAGACTTGACAACCTAAGTTAGTCTTGCTAACTAGCCCATGTATTAAAATTGCATCAGTATTGTCAGGCTCTGTTCTGAGATTTATAGGATGTGAAATGCATTTCAGGTGACTCCCTTTCAAAACTGTCATATTTAAAACCCATGACAACAATCTTTAATAATCTTATAGTGTAACACTTTTTCCTATGAATTATCAGAGAGTCATGTGAGGGAGGGGAAGGAGCAATGTGAAAGATGGTTTCGTAAGGCTAAAACTGTTGCATGTGAGCTACAAAATTTTTAACTGTGGTACATTAAAATTTCTAGTTTCTGTTTCCTTGCATTTTCTTGCTATAAGCTCATCTCTGTTGCTCCATTATAAGGCATATGTTAACTTTCTTTCTCAAGCAGCAGTAAAGGGGTTAAACTGAAGAAGCAGAAGCTGCAGACCTTTGTGGTGCCATTTCCTGTGCTTTTTGTACAGGCATGCTCATAAATACTGCAAGTGTATAATTCATTGTTTTTATATCTACATTATTCAGTTTTTAGTAGTACACGATAATTAATTAAATTGAGTGGACTATATGAGTTTTTCAGGGAAAAGGACCTCAGAAGGAAATCTGAAAATGTTGATGATAAAGCCCCTGTTTGACCAGGAAACCTGGTTGATTGGTGTCTTTGTGTGTTCTTTTGTTTTTATTTGAAGAATTGAAGGTTGTGTAATTCACATTACATCAAATAACCCTTTATGTGCTGTTTGTGAACTATGTACATGTTTATCAACCCTTGGAGAAGAAGTTGGTTTTTCTATGCTTGTCTGTAGGTCTTGGCTTTGGTGGTTGCATGGATACTGAAAAGGAAAGTTTCTTAATGGGAAAGCATGGCTGCAAAAATTATGCATCTGAAGTCACTTTGCCTCCCAGACATGCCTCAAAATGTTTCCTTTTCACAAATGCACAATAACCTGCAAACTGCTGATTGCACAGGCTGCAAGAGCTGTCACCATACAGTGCCACTGGTCACAATTGCTGCCTTATAAAATGTGCTGAGAGTTTTGCTTCATGAAAAGGACAAGAAGTGGTGGTGATTTTTTGGGTATATCTTGGTCCTGCTTGCTTTATTTCTCTCTCTGAGGAAGGATAATGACTGCTTTGTATGTCTTTTAAAATACAGTGTGAAAAAACCTAGAGCTTTCTGATTATTCTGTGCTTTCAGTTTAAATGCACAAATCTTTGTAAATCTAAACTCATCAGGAAGCAGATAAAAATGCTTGTCTGATTTCTCTTCTAGCCAGGCTCAGTGAGGCATGATCAGTACCAGAGCAGGCATGTTAGGGGTGTGCTGAAACTTCAGTCTGTCCTTCTAGCTTTCCAGATTAGTCCTTCTACATTCGTGGGGGGTTTGAGGTGGTTTGGTTTGGGTTTTTTTCTCCCCATTTTCTCTCTTTACAGATGTTTGAGTATGTCAATTTCTCTGCTGGAATTATGTACTGAACAGAAGTTGGCCCCCTTAGCCTAAGAAGGGGAGGCTGATGCAGCCGTTTCGTGAGAGCTTTGTTCAAAGCTCAGGCTGCAGTGTTGGTGGTTGAAAGGATCAGTATCTCTTCTGCTGTGTGTTTCTCTGTAGGTTGTTTTGTTTCAGGTTTGGCGGTTTTTTAATGTAGTGCTACTGTCAAAGGGGAAAATACCACACTGTGTATCTAATTTATGGCAGGTGTACACTCTCAGATCAGCTGAAAGCACTGTGAAATCTCAGCCTATATGGAGTTGTGATTGCATCCACAAATCTACTTCAAGTTAAACATGGGGGAGGGTCAAGAGACTCTACTACAAAGACAGAAGAGCATAAACTGACACCAAGGAAGTTTAAGCAGGAAATTAGGAGAACTATGGGAGGTGATGTAGTAATTGGAGTAATCTTCATGAATGGTTGTTTGCAGTTAGTCAGAGGTATTTAAAGCTGTACCAGTTTTTGGAGGAGATTGTGTGTTTCTTGTGAGATCCTGCCTTAATGTCCAGGTAACTTTCAGTTTTTAACTGGCTTGGTTAGAAAACCTGTGCAACTTGTTGATACAATTTTATATTCTGAAGAAATGAGGCCAGTTAAAGCAGTGGCTCAGCAGCTTGTCTCCTGGTAGTGGCTTTGTGGGAGCTCTGTCTCAAATACAACTGTTGTTTCTCAAACAGTGTTTGGTCCCCCTTGCAAGAAGATAGATGACACAAAGGAGGATTGTCCACTAAACCTGAACAGGATTCTTTGACTAACCATGCAGTATAATAGGTCATAATATAATAATAGGTGAAGCTGAGAAAAGTGTAGATAAAGCCTAAAGATCTTCAAACCTTTACTATTTCATTGCTTGTCTACCTTATGCAGTGAATTTTGGCATAATGTGAAATTTTGCAGAACTGGGTACAAAGGCCAGTGCCAAAGAGTCTAATATAGGTGATGTTGCTAAACTCTGAGATCTTGTCTAGGAGGTGATACAGGAAGAGTAGAGCCTGCGCATTTTGGTCAGTTGTTGGGTGACATTCCTGTTGGTTTTGCTGCAGTTATGGAACAGACTAATGACAGACATGAATTGTAGAGGAAGGTAGCTCTCCATATCCTTGCAAACCTTGCTACATCCTCTTTCACGTGTTACTTGCAGATCTTGTCCCTCCATTTCAAAGAGATTGCTGCTGTCCTTCTCTAAAGTGAAGAAGAGATACTAAGCTAAGGTGGTCTTCAGCCTTATTCTCTTGGTTTGAGAAGTTTAATTTCCTTCCCTTATTCCTTCCTGTTTGTGCAAGCTGATGTGGCAAACCATTTCTGCTTCCAGAGGCAGTGGTAGTGAGGAGGAAACATTATTGTGTGGCTGCCCAGACCACAGGGGTGCCTTGACCAGCAGCAGGGATCCTGGTGTGCCACTCCACTAGAGCAAGTCTTCCCCAGTACCTTTTGCTTGCAGGTGCAAATCTCTGTTTGTTAGGAAGCTCAGATGGTCTTGCCTGTGTTTAACTGGGTGGTCATGAACTTATAGCAATCCAGAAGCTTTATCCAAAGCTGGAGGTTTCATAGCCAGTGTAAATTATAACTGTCTTTACATACTGATTGAAACTACAGTTTGAGGGGTTTTTTGTTGGGTTTTTTTTTTTTTTTTTCTGAATTTTGCAGAGGAGTGAGGTTTTGGAAAGGATGAAACTTATTTGGGGCAATAGCATTTGTCTGCGCGCTTCTTGCCTAAATAGGATGCCAAGAGCCTGTAACTGGACCAGTGTACTGGAAATACTTTATTTCCACTATGTCTTTATTTGTGAGTAATTAATGATATGCTTCTAAGTCTTCACGAGTTACTTGGGAGTCCTGCTTTCTGCCTGGTATGTAAATTGGCTTTTGGCCTCTTGTACATTTCCTCAGGCTTCTGTCAGTGGCTGTTCTAGCTTTGAGAGACTGGCTAGGTGTGCCTGTAGAAGTATGTGCTTAGAGTACCTGCTTTCATGCCACAGGAACTGATAGCAGAGGGATATTTTCCCCAGATTACAGTCTGTTGGGCCTGTAGTGTTCTGAAGTTGTTAACACTTACAGGACAGAGAAAGGTTGTTAGTTTTCTGGAAACTGGTGACTTTTAACTGTCTTGCGCTTATGGGGAAGTGGTGTGGAGACTCTCATCTCTTCTCTCCTATTCTTCCTGTTTGCTGAATTTTTTAGGGAAGAGGATTGAACTTCACTGCTGATATGGTATTTTGTAATCCTATATTTCTAAAGGAGACTAAGAAAGCCAGTGCACAAAGCCTCAAATCATGCATATCATTTGTGGTGTCTGTTAACTCACCACTGTGCTTACTTTACCTAGCTAAGTAGGTATAACTGAGTGCAGCTAACTTCTTACTGATAATGTTTTATTCTGACATGGTTTACAATTAAGTTATTCTGCCAGGTTTAATGGGTGACAAGGTGTGGGGATTTCTCCCTTGTGTTGGTTTTGCACGGCCTGGTTTTTGGTAGCAGGGGATCACAGAGGTGACTTCTGTGAGAAGCTGTCAGAAGCTGCAGCAGAGCCAGTCTCTGATGTCTCTGAAGATGGACGTGCTGCTGGGCAAAGCTGGGCCAATTAGAGATGGTGGTAATGTCTCTGTGATAACAGATTTAAAAAGAAAATCAAACCAATTTTTTTCCTCTAGTCAGAGGAGGATGTGAGACCATGTAGGGGGAAACTACATGGAGGCACTAAGGTCAGTGGAGAAGGAGGGGCAGGAGGTGCTCCAGACACCAGAGTTGAGATTCTTCTGAAGGCTGTGGTGAGACCATGGTGAGGCAGCTGTGCCCCTGCAGCCCCTGGGGATCCACAGGGGATGCAGAGATTCGCCCACAGCCCATGGGGATCCATGGGGGATGCAGAGATCCACCCACAGCCCGTGGGGATCCATGGGGGAATGCAGAGATCCACCCACAGCCCATGGGGGATGTGTTCATGCTGGAGCAGATGGATGCCTGGAGGAGGCTGTGATCCTGTGGGACACCCAGTGGAGAAAGGGTCCCTGCTTCCAGGCTGGAGCAGCCTGTCCTTGGAGGGCTGCACCCCATGGAAGAATGACCCAAGCCACAGTAGCTTGGGAGGACTGTCTGCCTGTGGGAGGGACTCACACTGCAGCAGTTTTGGCAGGACTGCTGCTCATGAGAGTGACCCACGCTGGAGAAGTTCATGGAGAACTGTGTCCCATGGGAGGGACCCCACGGTCTCACAGGGGAAGGACTCCTCTCCTGGAGCAGTGGAAGAAAATCTCAGTGATGAACTGACCAAAACCCCCACACCCTGTCTCCCTGTGCAGTCAGTGGGAAGGAGGGAGGGGCTGGGGGTGAAAGGTGTTTTAAGAGTTTATTTTACTTCTCATTATTCTCTTCTGATTTTGTCAGTAATAAATTAATTTTGTACCTCTGAGTTGGGCCTGTCTTGCCCTTGGAATGTTTTCTCATGGTTCTTATGTCAACTGATGAAGCCTTTGTTAATTTTTTTCTCTCCTCTGCCCAGCTGTGACAGGGGACATAAGTGAGTGACTTTCGTGTGTGCCTGGTGTTTGATCAGTGTCAAACCATGACACCCATTGTCCACAGGGGAAAATAATAGTAGTGTGTGTCTTACTTCTGTCTTACAACTTTGAGGCCAAGAACTCAACATTGAATAACTCTGTCAACAAGGCTGGGAGCTTATTGCTGTATAAGAAAATAAAAAATATATGAAAGTCTTGAATGGTAACAAATTTTATCATTAATTTATAGATATAATTATCTTTAATTATCAATATTTCTCTTCTTGCTGACTTGGACTCCTTTGTTGGGACACTTGGCTCCTGTTACCTTTAAGAAATGTGATGCAGATGTAATCCTAGAGATCTATTTCAACTTCTCTCCTTCCGTTTTCTCTTTTAGGGATTTAGTTTTGTTTGTTTTGGGTTTGTGTGTATTTGTTTTTGTTTTGTTGTGTTTTTTATTCCTTACAAACACAGACTTCAAACATTTTGGTATAGGAGTGTTGACTTTGTTGGTGTATTATCTGTCTGGAATATTTTCTTATCTCCATGAGCAGGGCCATCTGCGTAGAATTGCCATTGATTCCCTGAAAAAGGAAAGCACGTCAGGGAATGGCTCAGTTCCTTATGTCTCATCTTTTCTCATGGCTTTTTATTTGAAAGGGCCTTCTGATACTATTTACTTCACATTCTTGTCTGAAAGGAGGCTATCTCTTTTCCTGGTTTTGCTGCCAGTTCTGACATTAGCTGAAGAACAAACCATTCCAGATTCTATCTTGCAAAGCTAGTCTACTTCTGCTGCCTCTTTTGTTCCTCTAGAAAGAAACCTTTACATTACTGTTCCTTCTAAGAATGTGTTAATTCCTGGTCAGTGCTGCTCTGCCTGCCTGCTGCTCTGCCCACTGTGGGTGGCTAAGCCAGCCTAGCACAGGGGTCAGAGAATGGGGTGGTCCTGTTCCTCGCCCTCGGAGCTGTGTTCTCCTGTGCTAGCACTGGCACCGTTGTGAGTGCAGCCTGGAAGCAGGAGGGGATTACAGATGGAGCTCCCTGAACTGGGTCAACACGGGCATGCCAGACAAGGATCAGTGCCAGCCGCCAGCACAGCATAGGAATGCAGGGCCCGTAGGATGGGGAAGCCTCTGTTTGTGACAGGTACTGGCTCAGCCTACTGAACCAGCTGAAAAGCCTGCACCAAATATGCTCTGTGTCAGCGCTGCGCTGGTCCGGCCAGCTAGGACCATGTGGAAGAGCTGCTCTGAACGGGGAAGCAAAACCTGACTGTGATTAACCCTGGACAATGAGACTGGTGACAGCACAGTCTGAGTATGTTTTCCTGTGGCAGCAGCCATCGGGTAGCCAGACAAGCCCTCCTTTTCGCAGCAGTCAGAGGGGACAATTGGGAAAAAAAAAAAATATATATATATATACATATATATAAAAATTTTTTTTTAATGTTCTAAATTCTGAAGTGCCCTAGTTGTCTGCAAAAGTGAATAGCTGTGGCTAAAAGCTGAAGGTCTGGGGAAGCAGGCAATTACTTGGCTGCAAATAGTGGCTCATAAAAGCATAATGTATGTGGAAGTTACTAAGGCACTTAGCATAAGAGCATTGTGTTTTGAGACAAACTGCTTTGTTTGTAATACTGTATCATCTTAAGAGGCTGCCTTTAAGTCATGGAAAAGCAGTATTTTCATCACTGGCTTAGGTGATGTGTTTATAGCTCAGTGAGTTTCTTACATATTTAGCTAACATGGAGTTAGTAATTGGAGGAGAAAATCCAGAAATTTTCTACACAAAAAATTACTCCACCATCTTCTGTGGAGCATAAGGTTGTTTCTCCTTATGCTCTAATATTAAAAAGTTAGTAATACACCTGTGGATTTTAATGATTGTTCATACCTGGTAGAAGTAGAAAGTAACCAAACTTTAAATCCTTTCCACAGCTTTAATTTGTATATTTCTAGAGAAAGCTGAGTCATAACCTGCTTGGGGCTTTGCAGTCCATCCTCACTTCTGCTCTTAGTAATTAAATTTCATCCTTTTTCTAGGAAGTGTTTGAATGATCCATACTCTATGACTGTATTAAATGATTTTTTTTTCCAAGTATACTAAAAAAGCATTTTTTTATATTAGCATTGTTTAATATATTTAACTGGTACAGCTGTGTTGTAAAGGTGATTAATTTCTTAAATGTTTTTATTTGTGGCCATTTAACATAGATACCTTCCAGAGTCAAAATCTCCATAAGAATGCTGCTTATATGCAGTGTTATTGCTCATTAAGATGATGGGTCATACACTACTAAACAGGGAATTTCTAAAAAGGTGAAAGGAAGAAAGGCTATTCATTGTGGCAAAAGAGTGGATCTTTTGAGGAGTGGATCTTAGTGATCAGACAAGTGAGGTCTGATCACTAGACTTTTCTTCCCCAAGCTGAAGGACAAACACCCAGTTCAGGTATGCTTCAGAACCCATTGCTAAAAAGAAAAGCGCATAGCTCAAAACACTGGTTATGAAATAGCAGCAACAACAGTCTTCAGCATCACCAAAATCAAATGCTTATACTGCCTATGTGTTTTAATATTCACACCAGTCTCCTGGTTTAAGATTTCTGAGCTAGTGATAACTGAGCTTTTATGATCAGTTCCAAGTCAGACTTATGTCATGTGTGTCTTTCAGCATTTATCTAGATTAACTTGTGATTTAATGTTAATTGCTAAGTTGATTTACAAATTTCATGGAAAGTCCAAAAGCAGGGGAAAATGAAGTATTAAATAACAGCAGAAGCATTAAGACTCTCCTTAAGTATTTTCAAGGTATATTAAGTTCTGTATTTATATGGCAATGCTTAGGCACTGATTCTTAAATAGCTGTATGTGTACATGTACTTTTTAATACCATGAATAGCAGTTGCTTGAAAATCTGTGGCCTTTTTTGCATTATCTCCTTTTTTTTCTTTTTTTTCCAGCATTTTCCTGTATGTTATAGATGTAGTTATTACGTCAGCTGCTTACAAGTGTCAGTACTCCTCTTGTCATAGTATAAGACGATTTCTGCAAAGGCTTTAGCAGATGTACATGCTTGCAGACCAAATGGGTTTCTACAAGCTCCAGCTCAGGCATCATTAATAGGAAATGGCTGACGTGCAGCTGCCTTGAAAGATTTACAACGATACTCATTCCTCCAGCTTATACATTAAATACCACAACATTTTGATGTGGACTTCACGTCGGTATTTTAAACTCCTTTGTCTATGAGTAGACTTTGGTCAGAAGTTTTTTCTCTAGCACTGTCTAGCTCTTCACATTCTGTAGTCTGAGAATTACTTAAGTATTTTGTTAAGGACTTTTGAGGCATAGGGGCATCTCACACTTTCACTTTGTGTTGTTTTTACCATCCCCAAGTTTTACCCAGAATCATACATGTGTTTAGACTGAGTTTACTCTTATACTGGCTGTGTTCATTTTATATTTGTCACATCACCTCATTCAGTGAATTATTATTGTTCTCACTGTAACTGCAAAAGAACAGCTCCAAATTCCTCTAGACCAGGTCAGTACTCTTTGCCTTTTAGCAATGCACTTGTCAAAGATTAGTGATTCAGAAGTATCCCTTGAGAGAGAACCACAGAATACTAAGATTCACTCAATCTAACACTACATTTCTTTTTGTCTAAGTGGGAGAGACAGTGTGGGTGTGAGTGTGGTGTACCACTGCTTTTGTCTGTATACTAGAAAGCTAAGAGCTCTTGAGCTTTGCAGTGCTGCTTAGCCTCAAAATAGAAAGAAAAATTTGAAAAAAAATTGAACGTACCACAGAGAAGACAGTATAAATGAAACTAACTCTCAGCTTCTCTAATTTCTGTATAATGCCTCTACATTTATGTCACATTGAACTATATTAGATGAAACTTTAAAGTGAAATGTAATCCTATGGTAAAACGGATTCTCAGTAAGGAACCAAGAAAAATATTTATCTCCTGGGCAGTGAAGTGTTTTGCTGCACCTGAAGTGTGGAAGTTACAGCCTTTAGATATTATGCTTTTGCTTACAAAGGGGTAGCCTTTAGCTGCTTTCCCCCCCCCCCCCCCGCCCCTCCACTGATAGCATAAAAATAGTGTCTGACCATTACTCAGTCTATTGCATGAAGTTTCAACAACATTGATAACTTGAATTTCTTGCCTTGTCTACTGGCACAGTGACAAGTATGCATGTTTGGAGTTACCCAGACTGTAAAAGTGAGTGCTGGATAGATAATATGAAACTGGAGACAGAGCTGAATTGTTTATATACATACAGGAAGGAGGGCAGGTTTTGTCTCTGCTTGTCTAGTGTTTGTCTCTCACCCACCTATTCAACAGTTCAAAGCACTAGGAAAAGCAGGAAAGAGAATTTAATCTTTGACTACTTTCAGAAGAATAATTCAGTCAGTTTCTTACAGCCATGTGTAAAGCTGTTAGCATGTCTCTGTTTTGTATCTGCAGTTTCCAGGAGAACCAAATCATCAGACCTTCAGTAGTGCTTCCAGCTTTTTCAGTGTGCCTTTTCTTCTGAACATCTGCTCCAACATAGACCCAGAGTACTTTAATCATTCAAATTTGCATTCCAAAACCTAAATGTGAATATAAGAAAAAGAATCTGACATCAGAATTCCTGCTTATGCAAAATAATCTGGGGTTTTTGGTGGGGGTGGTTTTGGTTTTTTGTGGGTTTTTGGTGGGTTTTTTGGGGTTGTTTTTTTTTTGTTTTTTGTTTTTTGTTTTTTTTAAGGAATTACAGAACTCTGTAAAAGCCTGTAATATCTCTTTGTTATGGTTAAAAGTAACAAAAATCTACTTACCCGCCTGACAACTAAGCCACATCAGTCCATTGAAAAAACTAATTTAGAATGAACAAGGCAGTACTGGTGGTGAGCACATTGATGTGAAGAAGTTCCTTTTTGTTTCTTTGTACAGCTTGTAACTTGGAACATTTTTTCTATTTGTACACAGATGCCAGTTTTTCAGTGCCAAGAATGTTCCTTTCATACACTACGAAGTTCTAGCAACAGTGCAACTCCTTTTTCTGGCAAGGGCTTTGTATGTGCTTGAGAATTAAATCCTTCTACTTCTTTTCTGCTTCATCTCCCCCACATGCTTTCATTCCTTGACCTTCAGTTGCACTAAACTAATTTTCAAGAGCACAGTTTGACCTAATTGCCTAGCAGAGTATGATCATGGAGAAACCCATATATTGTCTGATAACCCTGTGGTAATAACTTCTTTAAAGTCATGTGGTCCTTTGAAAGAAGAAGAGCACATTGATTTCAGGGTGTGCTGATGCTGTCTGTAGAGGATTTAACAGCTGCAATATCTTTCTTTTCTTTCATAGTCTGAAATACCATTGCCATGCACCTTTTCTTCTGGAAAGATTCTATCCTTCATGCTGTGCAGCACTTCAGAGAGACAAACTCTTGAATCTGTGCCTGTGTTTCTGCACGTTGTTTTTTATAACGTTTATGTGCAGGTATAGTATTAATATGAAATGCTCTCATGATTTGGAAGCAGGTAACTAGTAAGAGACCAGAAGTCAAAGTAGAACAAGAAATGCAATTACAGCTATTAACCCCCATGTTCTGAAAAGGTTTAAAGCAAAGCAGCAAGTAAATGTTGGAGGAAGAGAAGGGAGTACGATTGTTTCATGTCAGCTGTGCCTTCCTTAGCTGCACGTTGCTGCAAACCTTCTGGTGCCTTTTCAATACCTGTGGTACTTCCTGTCTAGCTCATCAGGGCCATCTCTAAAAAAACTTGAAGCTGTATGCTGCTGCAGAGTGAAGCTCTTATCTGTTGAAACCTGTGTTACCTGCCCTTGTTCTCTGCGTTAATGAATGTGGGGCTGCACTGTGACAATCCTTAATGCACTAATCCTTAAAGTCTCTTAATGCACTTCTGGTTTAAGCTGTGTGTAATGGTAACGTAAATGAGAGACTCAGGTGAAGGAATGTTTTCTCTGCCTCCTTTGTAAGGCAGATGGAAATTACTTTCAAGTTCATTCATTCCTTGTGTATGTCTGTCTGTACTAAAACAAGCCACAAATTAAGTGGAGGCACCGGAGTTTTTCAAGCTTTTTCAAGCTTAGCCTAGTGACAGGAAAATTCACTTGCTAAAATAAGACCTTCACTGTCAAGTAGGAAATATTTTAGGATTATTGAAGTTGATGACCTGCAAAGTACGGTGCAAGGAAGGACATTATTGTTTCCTAGCTGCTGTTGGATTCATTCGCTAAATAAAATAATTGCAAGATATTAATTTTTATCTTAAATTATTGATTGTGCCTCTGTAGGTTTCATTGTGTGAATCACATGGAATTCAAGGCAGGAGCTTTGAATTGTATTTGACTTGTAGCACTTGGTAGTGACCTTCATGCCATAATCATGACTGCTTTTTGCATGGAAAAAGGAAGCTGAGGTGGGAGAGCTCTACTGACTGTTGCTTTCATTTGAAAACTAGTAAGCAAACTATAATTTTTTTTTGTTTGTTTGCATTCCAGTATTAGACAGTTTTTCTGTCTTTTTTAAAAAGTTAGGGACATTAGGGTGATTAGGACATCAAGTGTCATGTGTGTACTGCATGCTGTGTGTTGTCAAGGATGTCTTTTCAAATTAATATTAATCATTTTATACAATTCTGTTGGTCTGTAATTTATGCCATAAAGATTACAGCCCATGGCCCTTTAGCATGCAATGATAAGTACTCTTTTAGCAGGTCTTTTAGAAGTAATGGGAAGTAAAGGCAAGTGGGAATATATTTGTAAGGGAGGTGACTCCCTTTTTTCTTAAAAATAGAAGTGGAGGGTTAGAGGACTGTGTGGCTATTTGTAGAAACATGCAGGATGTATGGTGGTTGTATTGGTTTTTCTTTGATTTTTACCACACATGTAGATTGTACAGTTATTGGCATGTTTTGGGAGGTCTAGTGTTTAGTCAGCTGCGCAAAATTACTTAATAATGAAGTTCTGTTCCTTCACTCAATTCTCTTTTCATTTGGGAGGACTATGAATTTTTAAACGACTTTTAACATGTTTCATTTAAACACAACTTTCTTCTGTCTGCTCAGTAATGTTATCTTTAATACTGTTTATGGCTGATGGTTTTTCATACATTCTCAAGAATGACAAGTAGCTGGTATAAAGAAAAAGAAGGATCTTTTGAAACAGACATAAAACACTAGAAAAAACAAGATAACGTAATGTGGTATCTATTGAACCAAGAATTGAATCCACTCTCTAGGGAAAGGGATGAGCTTTATGAAGATGGTTACTGCTATCACCACTTTGGTAGTCATAAAATGTGCAGGAGAGTGTTTGGGTTGCAGGTGCCTGCATGGAGATAGTTGTAGCACATTTCTCAGATAAACAGTGTAGCCTTATGCTGGCATCAGAGCAGGTTTACTCTAGTTTTGCTGTAGGTATTTATAATGGCTTATCCTGTGTAGTGTGGAACAGGAGGACTGCTTTAACAAAAGCCAAGAAATGCATGTTTCAGGTGTCCTGCCTGAAGTGCTAGTCTTCACCTTATCTTTTCAGTAGATTCCCGGTATTTCAAGATTGCACAGGGAAGAAACTGGTTAATCTTTGTAAAGCTCAGACTAGGTTGTTAAGCACATTTGACAGCTTGTTTGTGTGTGTAGCTCTTAGAAATCAATTGTGTTCTACGCATTGTTCTTCCTTCTTTCTTCCTCCTTATATTAAGGTTCAGTTGTTTCTGTATATTGTCAGAAGCAACACATCACTGCCTTCTGATCTGTCTTGGATGTTATCTTTGCTTACATTTGCTTTTTGCCCTCTGCACTTTGGCAGCTATTCAATCTCAACATGATATTCACTTCCTGCTGCCTGTTGGATATTTTCCTTGACTTTATCTCCAAGTGTCAAAATGCACCATGCTGTCCTTAATCACTCAATAAACAGACAGGAGCTGAGATTTTCCAGGATGTTGAAAGGTTGAAAACATCTTCAGGTTTAGTCTGAAAGCATCTCCTTTGCCTCTGCTGTGCTTTTTATTTACTTATTTACTTATTTACTTTTTGACTTGTGCAGTAACTAGCTCACCCTGGTACACAGCAAATTTCTGTCAGTTGAGTTTTGTGGTTGCTTTTTTCTTGAAGTTGATATAGCTGTTTTAACCAAAAGTTATTGGAATATTAAAAAATGAAAAATCCAAGCCTGCCCCAACACCTCAGCTTAAAAATCAGTCACAAGACAATAGTGAAGCTGGGGTCATTATCATCAGAAAACATAGTGAAATCTTACGTGTATTAATTTTTAAATTGCTAATTATCAATATTTATCTTGGTTATTCATAAGTAACTGATGGAAAATTTCATTTCTCTGTAGACATTTAGAATTTTCATTCTGATAATTGGACAGTAACTTTTTGTACAGGGTAGCAAGAAGTTGAGGAAAGAGTTAGTGTGAATATCTTAATAATTTTCAGATTCATCTCAATTTTAAATTTTTACATGCTTTTGAGAGGTCTCTAAAGGTCAATTTACAGTCTTTACCATTTGGAATAGCTGCATGGCTTTTAAGCAGTGCAGCTTTAGGTGTTTGGGATGAGCGTTCCATTGTGGTTTTGGCTAGAGGAGGTTACTCTGAATCTGACTGAGGAATTATTTCAGAGATGGAGCTATAAAGTGGCCTTTTGATCTGATCATAATGAAGCAACTGTTGAATTAATCACTTTTTTCCTTTGGAGGCACCAAAGTTGGTCCTGCAGACAACATCACTATTGTCTGTACAAGCCTTCCTGCTGAAGTTCCCAAGCATTTAAGCTGCACATCAATACTCTTCTGGGATGAGAAGATTTGACATAGTAAAGGAGTAAATATTTACCATATTACACATTTCTGTTGGATTTCAAGTTACAGGGATAATTGTGCGGTTTGACTATTCTCCTCACTTGAAAAGGCCTTCACAACCATTGCAACGTGGCCCCTGAGCTTGTTTTCTGTGGAATTTGGGTATAACATGTCAACATTGAAAGTTAATGAAAATATTTGGGGTTGACTTTGTACTTTTTAATGTAGATGGTTTGGAGCTACTGCTGTAAAGTTAGTGTAACAAAGTGTAATGATTTCAGTTCTGTCCTCTCCGCTTCATAGTTAGGGAGAAAATCACCTGCAGGGAAAATCTTCTGACCTATTTTGCATATTCTGTCAGTCTTAAGTTAAAACTATGAGCTTATATTTGATTTCACATGATCAATCCCTATAACTCTCCTATGTAAAAAATGAAGTTGATGTTTCCATAGTATTCTCCCAAATGTAGTGAACTAACTTTTACTAATTTTAGTTTTGTTTCTTAACCTGAGAGTAATTAATTTTCTGTGGTTGGAATAAACTACATCAGTGGACAAGAGAAGGGCTATGGATGTAATTTATCTAGACTACTGTAAAGCCTTTGACACAGTCCCCCACAACATCCTTCTCTCTAAATGGGAAAGAAATTGATAAAAAACTGGTTGGAGGTGCTCATCCAGACAGTTGTGGTCAATGGCTCAGGGTCCCGATGGATATCAATGACAAGTGGTGTCCCCTGGGGTCCCTACTGGGACCAGTGTTATTTAGTATCTTTATTAGTGACATAAAGGGATCAAGAGCACCCTCAGGAAATTTGCAGATGCTGCCAAACTGAGTGGTGCTCTTGACTCACCTGGAGGACACGATGCCATCCTGGACAAGCTTGAGGACTGGGCCCATGGGAATCTCGTGAGGTTTAACGTGACCAAGTACAAGCTGCTGCAGCTGGGTCGGGGCAACCCCCAGTACCAACACAGGCTGGGGGATGAACAGATGGAGAGCAGCCCTGGAGAGAAGGATTTGGGGGTGCTGGTGTGTGAGGTTGGACATTACCCAGAATGAGCACTCCCAGCCCAGAAAGCCAAACGTGTCCTGGCTGCGTGGGCAGCAGGGGAGGGAGGGGATTCTGCCCCTCAGCTGGAACCCTGCATCCAGCTCTGGGGTCACAGCACAGGAAGGACATAGATCTGTTGGAGTGAGTCCAGAAGAGGGAGGAAAAGCTGAGAGAACTGGATTTATTCAGCCTGGAGAAGAGAAGACTTTGACATGACATAGTCTCTTTGAAGGGAGCCTACAAGAAAGATGGAGAGTTCTTACAAGAGCATGTAGTGACAGGACAAGGGAGAATGGCTTCATACTGAAAGAGAGTAGGTTTAGATTAGATACTAGACAAAAACTCTGCTGGGGGGGTGGTGAGGCACTGCAATAGGTTGCCCAGAGACATTGTGGATGCCCCATCCCTGGAAGTGTTCAAGGCCAGGTTGGGTGAGGCTCTAAGCAACCTGGCCTAGTGGTAGTTGTGCCTGCCCATGGCAGGGATGGGATTGAAACTAAATGGTCTTTAAAGTCCCTTCCAGTCAAGGCCATTCTGTGATTCTGCAGTTTTAGGAAGAATACAAAGTAACACTGGCATGAAGATCTTTTGCTCTTTGCTGTTTCATCCTAGGACATGTGGTAGCACTTTCTGCCATGCCTTATGTGAACAGAGTTTAGGGTTTTTTAAATTATATTTTAAGCTGGATCATTGAGCATTAATGGTTAGAAGTAAGTCTTGGTTTTGTGAGATCAGTTTAAGAAGAGATATGACAACAGGAAGAAGTAGCTGGGCATGCAGGGGGTAAGTAGGGTATGCACAGATATTTTTGTACCAACTTCACTTCTAGGCAGAGAAGGAATGTCAGAGGCCCTTTCCACAATGCCTTGTGCTGCAGAATTTTCACTAGGCTAGCAATCCAGCCCAACAAATGTTTATACACTGTATGATGTTAATATGAAAATTAAACTGAATTGTGGAAAAATACTATTTTGGGAGGACTATGAGTTGAAAAAATATAAATCAATAATAAATTGCATAGAGAAATCTCATATTGGTCTCGATAGTACTACTTTCTACACTAAATCTATGTGCTCTCCTGATTTACTTTAGATATTTGTTTAATGTATGGCCTACATAGGCTTCAACTTTGGAGCAGAGCTTAAAATTCAAAAGAGCTATGATCATCCATGCTTTCATTTTTTGGAGTTCTGGTAGTACCTTTCTTGTCTTACCCTGGTGGTGTTGACTGGAGTTATTCTTTCTGCTGGTCATGTGGCAAATAGGGAAGAGAGTCTCAGCATTATAGCACACAAAATCATGTGAGGCCAGAAAAAGTGACTGTTTCACGGTGACTGCCTGGTTTCCATGTGATTATCCCTTTCCTGTAGCATCTGCAGAAGAGGGCAGTGTTCTTTGTGCTCACTGTAATTCCAGTGACCCCGTACTTGCAGTTTGGAAACGCTATGTTTGTGTTTAGGTAGTGCTAGTGGTTCGCTTCCGCTGCCCACTCACCGTGTGCCACCATCTTTCATGTGGGTGCTGCTTCAAGCCCTTCTGTCATCTAGTCTAACCTTATTATGTTCCCTTCTCTGATAAACTGTCTTCATTTGGCACCATGCTGACATGATTGTGTGCATGGGTGTCTTACAGCTGCTTGGTAACTTGTCCCTTGCAGCTGCTACTGGATTGCATCTTCCAAAGGGACCTGGATTTTTGAGGAACCTTTGTTGGAGGTAAAGTCAATTTGTATTTGCATCCCCAACAAAGGTTGTCTGGCTGTTTGCAGCAATGCCTGTCCTTACCTTGTTCACTCTCAAGGGGAAGGCTAGACTCACGCATGTATTGAGATTTCAGCTTGTTTACTCAAATGTTCTCTGATTCAGTTTGAGATAAATGTTCTCTGATGCTGAAGTTTGATTTGGTTTGGTTTTGGGTTTTTTGGTTTGTTGTTTTGTTTTTTTTTTTTAATTTCCATGCTTTGAGAAAGCTTTCAAAAAGAGCAGTAAGTATCTTCAGTTGTACATAGTGAATGCATTGAGAATGGGAGTGAATTTAAGCCTAAAAGCTGTTTATAAAACTGCTGAGACTCACTGCTGGTGTTGCCAAGACAATGAAAATTAATTCAAAAGCATTTCTGACTTTTTGTGTGATTGTAGTTTCAGAAAGGAAGGTGTTGGAGGATTCCCTATTCCATTTAACAGATTTTCATGTCAAGCCTACAGGCTGATTTTTGACTGCCAACCCTGCAGTAGTGTACTTGCAGCAGCTCAGCTCAGCTCTCTGCCTGTCACCACCAACACACTATCACTTCTGCCAGCTAGACAGTCTTATGGTTACACTTGGAGTAACACCTGTGCAAAGTCATTAATTGCTAAAAGAATTTCACTGATGTCACTCTAGGAAACAGGAAGAGAGCAGTCTGTATTTTCTGGCAATCTTTTTTTGTTTTGCCTCTGAAAACTCATTTTCCTTCCGGCACATCATTGGTGTTCAGCCATGAGAAAGCTATGAGGCCAAAGCAGCTCTTGCTGCCAGAGAAACACCTGACCTGTGAGGGGAAGGAAGACTTTAACATGGAATTGTTGCTCAGCAGATGCAAACTTGGGTGCTCCTAGGTTTTCTGGACAGTCTACCAAGATCACCATTAGGTTTTTTTGTGGCTACCAAGGAGTAGCCACATGCTTGCTCACAGCTGGTCAGAGTAAATGTAGCTAGCTCAGCTAGCTATAACACAACAGTCTTTCTTGCAGTGTCAGAGAGTCGATCCTGAATCCTGAATTGCACGCCAGCACACTTGCCTTCCTGACGTGTTATGAGGCCCTTTGCTTCCACGTCCAAGACACTCAAGGGCAGTTAAGAAACCAATATATCCTGGGAGCCCAGTCTTACTTCTTCGGCAAAGGGGGGTTGGCTTTTTGGCTCCAAACTCCCAAACTATGTAACAATCAAGTTGTGGCAGGTGTGTGCCACCTGGCATGGAGGGCAGTGGGGCAGCAGTGCCTGTGGAGGGCTGCCTGCTGCACCCTTGGCTCTTGCCAGCCAAATTCTTTGTAGCATTCCTTGGTGCATACTGGGCTCTTAGCAGTTGTCCCAGCTGAAGGAAGTGATCCAGAGGTGATAATGGCCCTATCTGTGCATCATCTCCCTTCCACCAGTGAGGGCCTGCCTCAGGACTCCCAGCTCTGCCAGGGGGTGCTGCTTCAGGAGCTCCTGATCACTGCAGGGAAGAAGCAACCATTTCTAGCATCCAGCATCTTGGAACTTGGTGAAATTGAGCAGAATGGTTTCAGAAACATGGCAGTGTAGAGGAACAGCGGGATTCTGGTTTGAGTTTTGCATGCTGAACAACTGAAAAGAAGTACAAAGTGCCCTTGAGGCAGGTTACTGAGGCACCATTAATAGGAAGGGAGCCATCCTGCAAAACACTGGGCTGTCTCCTGGCTTCATGGAGCTACATTTGAGTGCAGACTTCCTGACAAATAGCTACTGCTGCCTTCTTTAGCTGGGCATGAGAACTTTATGGGAATTGAAACAAGAAATTGCTACTTACCACACTCTGGCAGCACAGGTTTCCTTACCCAGTACAATAAATCCTTCTTTAAAGATTTCTTTCCCTAGAATAAAAATAGACTATTAAAATTTGTTGTTCCTCATCACACTGTTTTGCACTTCCATTTGTGGCAAATATACTACCACAGTGGTCTCTTTCTGGTAGCTCCTCAATCTCATTTCCCTGTGTAAAGAACCAAGAGAAAGCCCCAATAAGCACAATTTTTCTTCAACATTTTAACATGAAAAAGAGCACGATGAAGCTTGTCACCAGAGGACAAGCTGGCCTCCCTGAGACAATTTGTGTTGGACTGGAAAGCTGGTGGCTGGCAGTAGGAAAGGCATGCTGCTTACACTGGGGTAAGGACTGTAAACGCTCTCCTTTCTGGCACAGGGGATCTGTGCAGTAAGCAGTCATGAGGCACATGGTCCTCTGACACAGTGTTTTTTTAGAGAGTCAGGCTTATGTGAAAGAAACAATAGCAGTCCCTGCTATTGGAAACCTTGCTCCAGGTAATGTTTTGAGTAGATGAAACTTAAGCAGATAAATGTTGCTTAATGGCAGAAGAAGGAAGGAAATGTAAATGGAATTTGTATTCTTGAGCTTTTTGAACTGGATTTGTAACAAAAAATTCAGCAAAAATTAATTACACCTTTGTTTGCACTAGTAAAGCTTGTGCCATTTCTGTTTCCTTTGTCAAGAAGGCAACAATACAAAAAAATTTCAGGAATTTATGCAGTTTAATCTTAACTGAAATCTTAACTTGAAAAGTCTGTGTCTAGAAAATCAAGGTCAAAGTAGGCTGTGGTTTGGGAAGAGAAATATTTCAGGATTGTTTGTGTCTTATTTCCATGTGCAAAACTATGTACTAACTACAACATATATTTTCCATAAAGCAGACTGTCAATTGTGGACAACTCTTTTTTTTTTTTTTAATTAGAATACCATATACTGCAGGAACATCTGACCAGTTTTCCAAACTTTTTTCCCAAACTTTACAGCTTTGATGCAGGGTTAAAATGAACTAAAAGCTCTCTATACCCTTCTAACATGTCTACAGTACTCATCCCTAAGCCTCTGAAATTTTTAAAATAAACAGTTAACACTTTCAGGAAGTGAATTTGCAGTTAATGTTTGAGGAAGGTACAATAGCAAAGAGAATGCAGTAAAATACCTCTAGAAGGATGGAGAGGGAACTGATGTGCAGAGAAAGTTCATTGGAAGTACTGAAATGCCACTGGGTGACTTGTTCTGCTTTTTTCCCAGGGCCTTGCTCATCTTCAGTTTGCATGCTGAGTAGAAGCAAGATAAGGAACTGATTCTAGGGACCCACTGCTGGTAATAGCAGTAGGAAAGAAGCTCAGAACTCCTTGCTTATACCTAACTCTTAGATGGGATGGATTTGGATACTGCTCCCTACAAGGATACTATCCTTTTGTCTGAAAGCTGTAATGAAAAGACAGCTTTCTGGAAAAATACACTTACTGAAGCCCCATTTACAAAGTAATTTATTAATTCAAAAATCATAGCTTTATTTTGGAGCTGTATTTAAACACACTTTATCCCTCCTCCAAACACCTCAAAGTCAGTGCACTTGCTTTATCTGCACTTGCAGTACTGCTTAGCCATAGTTTATGAAGCACAAAGGTGGAGGATGGCAAAGCTAGGTTATGTAGGTCAGTTACAATTCTACACTGCAAAATTTTACAGAAGTGCATCTTGATTAAGACCATTATTTCTAAAGTGCTTCCTTGTAATTTGGGCAGTTCTTTTCTCTCAGCCCTTTTAACAGGAAGAAAAGCTTTGAACTTCAGCCTGCACTGACTGTTAAGCTGAATTCCATGCTATTGTGTTTTTATTCTGATGACTAACTCTTCATCTGAGTAGGGAGGGTTGGAATTGATGCATTAGAATTTCTTGGAGACTGACTGAATTACTGTAGAAAGTGAAACTTATCAGTAATGTTAGCAATTCTAAATTCACAACAGTTTGGATGACAAATCTCCTTCATCAAAACCAGACATAGAAAAAGTATCTCTATTTTGACAAGCTGAATTTTAGAAAACCACTCATTTTTAGTAATGCTGATATGGACTTGCAACTTTTTTTTTTCCTTTTTTATCAGTTGTATTAATTATCACTGCTAGTATTCTTTGAGCATACTCCTTGCATTAATAATACCTTCTGCATTGGTTACAACAGTCTCCAGCCTTTTCTTCAGTGTAATAGAATAGTTTCCTAGCTTTCATAAAGATCCTTGAAGTAGGTGTGGACTTCTGACTGCTTCAGAACACTGACTGCTAAAGTCCAAAATGGAGATACTGTTAGGTCAAAGCTTACACACAGGAGAGAGCTTCTGTGCACAGCACCCAGTTGCAGAAGTGGGATGTCTTTGTGCTTTAGCTTTATACTTTACATAAACCACCTCTAGAAATCACTTAATCCATTTCTCTGCTTTAAAAGATCAACTCAGCTACCTTTAAATATAAAGAAAGGTTAATGGTATTCTCTGCATAACTAACACTGAAAAACGAAACATTCAATGCTCTTTTCTTAACTAAATGCATACTTATAGCTTTTTTGTGATGAGTCAGAGTAAGTTCTTATAGGCAGAAAACATGTTAAAAACATGCAAGGAATATTTGATGTATTTTGAGAGAAAATGTATGCTACTGAGAATCTGGAATACAAATGGATGGAATCCTAAAGGATAGTGGTAATGTTGCTATTTTATTTCATGCAATGAAAGAGATCCAATAGGTGAATAGGATGATGATACATCTATTTCTTATACTAACTTGATACAAGCTTTTTAATTTTTAGTGATCTGTTCTTATTTCTCATTTAAGTTCTGAGAAAGTTAGATAATCAGACCTCCAAAAACTTGATGTTTTCCTGTCTTCTCAAATTTCATCTAGAAGTCTAACTGGGAACCTCCTTCTTGTTCCACAAGGAGCACTTATGCAAATAAAATGCATGCTTAACCTGGGCCCACGTAATTATTCAGCAATCATGCTTCAAATATGCTGTCTCTCGACAGCACTTCCAAATCCTACCAAAGGAAGAGAACACTGTGTTTTTAATGAAGTGAGCTGGTTTTGGCGCTGATGATTTTCATCTATTACTTTCACAAGTATGCTGTGATTGTTGCTGTAGCACAAAGTTCTAATAGAATGTATTTCCATGTTGAACAAAACCACTATCAAAGTAATAACAAGCAACAATCTTCAGTTCAGCATATTTTAACATAAAGCTGTGTAGATTGAATTTCTAGGTTCATATTCTTCCTCTAAGGAAAGGGGATAGAGACAATTATAGGGATTTCATTAGAAGTTAAGTATTTAAAAAAAAAAAAAAAGCTTGTCACTGTCTTTTTCTCCCCCTCCAGCGATTGAATCTGTCCTATGGTCTCAGATTGGACAGCATACAGGTGCTGCAGTCTTCTCTGTCTTCAGAGTTAGATCTGTATGCATGCAGTGCCATAAAGAAAAATTATTTTAGAGTGTTGTTGGATAATTGTGCCATTTAGTTCAGTCGTGGTGAGACCGTTGAGAGGAAGTAAGAAAAACTAAAACTAACCTGAAGGAGTTACATTTACATTTTCGAAAGAGTAGTGGATTAAAATTAGAAAAGAAATGTGAAACTTCATACGTAACAATTTTTGTGAGTGAAATATCTTGGCAAATGCAGGAACTTCAGATTGTTTGTACTTTAAATGCAGCAGTACTTAAAATGAACTGAATTGAACCCAAAAGCAAGTGGTAGGTTAATGTCCAAGAATTTCCCATTGAGATACTATTGCTTAAGGAACAGATTTTTCTTTTTTATACACGTGAGAATGGGAGGATGTAGAGGAGGGGAAAATAGTTTCTATATTGATGGTGGTTATACAGCGAGATTTGTAGAGTTATCCTTTTAACCGTGTTACAGATTGATTGGTAACTGTGTGACGTGCCATCTGCTTAACTGTTTAGCATCTGTTTAGCTGTTAAGTCAAACTTAGTCTTTGTGCATATATGCTTTTACTTTTTATTTATTCATTAAAAGACTTCTAAGAAGTAATTAAGCTGTGTAAATAAAAGGGATTAAACAACCTTGAAAACAACAGAATTGTATTTTTAATGAGGTATGTAGAAGCTTCAAATTAATAACTTAGGCTGCCGTTTATTCACTTTTTTGGTAGATGAAAGTATTTTTTTAAAACTGTGTGTGTTAACTTGAACATGCAGTGACTCCATCCATTTCATACATCCATAGCTGAGAACATAATAGGTTCTGTCTACATACTGAATAAGCCCTACTGCCTATTAAAAGTACTGGGCGAGTGTGAACTTCATGTTTGGGATTCAGCACTCTGCTTAGTCCAGAACAGACGCGTAATTGTCAGGGTGGCTTGGGTTTGGTTGGGTTTTTTCAGTTATGTTTTTGGTGTGCTTTGCCATTTTATTGTGGAGGTGAGCTAGGTAAGTTGGAAGGAAAGCAAGTGTCAAGAGAGAACATAGTATAGGCAGCAAGAGGGTTATTGGGAAAAGGGAATCTCTCCAAATGTCTCTCATTCATCTCTCATTAGGAAAGACTTTTTGAGGAGTACTGATTCATTTCTTCAATTGAGCTTCAGGAAGAGATCTGAATACCTGTCCACCATGCTGGAGTCTGGTGAATGTGTAAGGACAGGAAGGAGCAGTAACAATGAGAGCATAGGTGAAAGGAACAAGGACAAATTTGTAGTTTTTCCAAGTTTTGGACAACAATGGCTTGAAGACCAAGATTTAATGAGATACAAGACTTGTATATAGTGAGATACAGCACTTGCAGATGAAGGTGGAGGTCTCAAAAATCTGGAATTAAAGACAGCTGAGTGAGGAAAACAAGTACAGGGGACTGACGCTGGTGAAAATCATCAGAAGGAAACCTTTCTGTTGTATTGAAAGAGCGTAGTGAATGGGACAAAGAGGACTGAAGCTGGTAAACACCAGAGATAAATAGTCTATGAAACCATACATCTTGTTCAAAAGTTAGTTTTAATAAAAAGTGAAACCAAGTTGTGTTTCACTTGTATTGCAGAATTTTCACCAATAAAAACTACAAACCACACAGCAGAAGAAATGGAGCACATAGCACAGTGTTGCATCTGTTGCCAGGGTGGTGAGAGAGCAAGGCTAGTGTATCCCGTGCATTGTAACCAAGGACTCCAGTTACCTCTGTGCCGGAGAAAGGACAGGAGAGTGAATACTAGGAGGTGCTGTGCTCCAAACCCTTTTAAATTTTGGACTTGTCAGGTTTGTTGTCGCTACCATTATCTCTAATCAGGAGGTGGAATAAACTCATGAAATGGTTGCAGCTGTGTGTTAAAAGTAACAGAACACTTTATTCAAAGGTCTTAATTTGAAAGCAGACATGTTATTACATTTACCAGATGGGAACTATTTCTGTGAATCTTCAAGTGCTTCCTGGAATGATTCCATTGTGTCAGTGTTGAAAAGAGAAAACTACCCAGAGAAATAGTTTGAAGAATTCTGTGTGATTTCTTAAATCTTCTCATCTACTCACTGACATTAAGTTTTACACTTTTAGATAGCATTTTGTGTGAAGTTGTGTCATGCCTGGATCATAAGGTAATGATTTCATGTGTGGGTTTTTTTAATTTACTTTGCACATGAGTTTTATAGAACCTTCTTTTATTGAATACTGAAAAGAAAATGTTAATGGTTACTTTTAATGCCATAAGAAATTTGAAGACAACTTGGGAAAACAAATCAGTTAATTTTACAGTTACCTAAATTGAGGGAAAATGAGTCATTAGAAGTTCTTCTTGCCCTTAAAAAAGATGAAAAGTCAATTAAAATTTTAACCTGAATTTAAGATTAGCTAATGAGGCATATAAAAATACAAAATTTAGGCAGCATCAAAGGTTAAGCTTAGGGACTGATCAGAGGCTTCAAGATGCATCTTTCTTGCACAGCATTTTTTTCTGAGCAGGTGGTTTCTGAAGGACTTAGTGAATTTTCTGTTACATTATTGATATGTTACCTGCCAATTTGAGTGTATGGATGTTAACTCTTACTTAAAGTCCGAGATAACCTTAATTTTCTAATATTTTTAAATAATTATGAAATGGCTCTTCATTAGCCTTCACTGTCTCACAATTACATGCTTTGTGTGGTAGTTTAGATAATAAATCTTTGTTGAAATACTGTATATATTGGAAAATGGAGTTTTCTGTTCTTTGCTGTTACATATTCTCCTTCCTCATTCTTTTGAACAATGGAATTTTTAAATAGAGATAAATTTGAGTTCAATGCAAATAAATTCTTCAGAGGTGACGTTCTTATGATTTGTTTATATTAAATTTGAGATACGTTTCTGTTTTAATGCTTTGTTGTAAGTTAATATATCTGCTTTTATTTTGGCAATCAAAAGGGTCTTGAACATTAATAATTAATTTATTGATTCACATAATATGCTGAGTTTGAAATTACCTATCAGGACACCATTGAGTCCAGCTCCTGGCCCTGCACAGGGCATCTGCAAGAAACATACCATGTTCCTGAGTGTTGTCCAAATGTTTCTTGAACTCTTGTCAGGCTGGTGCTCTGACTATGGCCCTGGGGAGCCTGTTCCAGTGCCCAAACTCCCTCCTGATACGCAATCTCCCCAGACACAGCTTCAGACCTGAAGGTCCTGTCACTGGTCACTGCCGAGAAGAGATCAGTGCCTGCCCATTCTTGTTCCCTCATGAGGAAGTTGTAACTGCAGTGAGGTCTATTCTCAGTCTCCTCTTCTCCAGGCTGAACAGATCAAGTGGCCTCAGCTCCTCCTCATTCAGCTCCCCCTCAAGGCCCTCCAACATCCTTGTGGTCCTCCTTTGAATGCTCTCTAATCGCTGAGTGTCTTTTTTGTATTGTGGTTGAACATCATCTACTTGTTCCTATACTGTAATGCCAGGCTGTATACTGACAGACTGAGAGAGTTGGGGCTGTTCAACCTGAAAAAGAGAAGATTCTGCAGGGGCCTTACAGCACCTTTCAGTACCTGAAGGGGGCTTAGAGGAAGGCTGGAGAGGGATTTTTCAATATGGCATGTAGTGATAAAACTAGAGGAACGGCTTTAAACTGAAAGAAGGAATTCTTGGAGTAGATATTAGGAAGAAATTCCTTTCTGTGTGGATGGTGAGGTACTGGAGGAACTGGTTGCCCAGAGAAGCTATGGATGCCCCATCCCTGGAAGTGTTCAGTGCCAAGTTGGGTGGAGCTTTGGGCAATCTGGTTTAGGGGGAGTTTTCCCTGCCTGTTGCAGGGGAGTTGGAACTTGATGTTTCTAGTCTCCCTTCCAACCCAAACTGTTCAATGGTTCTATTAATGTGTGATGTATCATGACTCACCCAAATATTCCTTTAAAGTGGTGAAGCAAACTATTGTTCAGCCACATCTAATTAAATATCAAGGAGTTGGACTATGTAAGGACAATACAGATATCTTCTGTTTTGAACTGTGAATCAATGCACGCAGGTGAGTGAGAGCAACCAAAAAACCACAGCTGAAATGCAAAGAATAAATTTAGTCAATTACCTCGCTAACTGGAGGATTCTGAAATGAGGCTGTGTAGCAGACACAGAATGAGGGCACAGGCACTGCCAGGCTCAGTCCAATCCTAGTGGGCAGCAGGGCTGCTGCTGTGCTCATTTATCCAGGGCCTGAGCAGGCATAGTTTAGCACCATGCTGTGATCTCCCTGTGCTTTCTATGGTCTCTGCTTTGATCTCTCTCCCAACAGGGAGCTCCAGCATGTCTGGGATAGGGCCTACAAGTGTCTGTAAACACCCATGTTATCTCTACACAGAAATTCTACTTCTCCAAACAGATAGAGGATAAACAGCAGTAGATTTAATATATGGTTTCCCATACTGATATTCTCCAGGCCTTGGCATTCCCAGCTTGAGTGAATCCACCATCTTCCTTGTCGTTCTTCCCCTTTTAGCCCTTTGCTCTGAACACAAACAAAACTTGCATCACCTTTTGTTCAAGTGTTTTTATAACTCTTTTCATATTGAATCATATAATAAAGCATCTCTGACTCTACTTTTCATAATTCCTGCCACTCTTCTCCCCCGCTTCAAGGTCACATGCCAACACTTGGGAATCACACTGAGCAGAACTACTTGTACCTCCATGGGGAGAATTGATATAATCCAGTCAGAACACAGGATTTCACTGAAATTGTGTTCAGTTTTGAGCTTTGAATTGAAACGAAGCCATTTTTAAAGGAAAAATTGTGAAGGCAATCTCCTTGGATAAAAGAGAAGACTGCATTCTCTTCTGGTTACATAGCAGCCATTCTTGGCAAGGGCTGTGCATTAGCCTTCAGACAAACTGCATCAGTAGGATGAAAATACTGCAAGCATTTTGACTTTTAATTTCTTTTTCAAGCTGCTATGTTTCTAATTAAAACCCTTTTCAAGAACTGAAACTCAGTTACTTCTTACAATAAAATATGTCAATTATCTATTCACTTCACAGTATAGTGTGTATAAAATAAACAGTAAACAAAATATAATGCCAAAATATCATCCATTCATATTTTTGTCCTGTTTTTAAAATCCTCATAAGTAATATAGAGATAGTGTGCATATTTATATATACACAGAGTGGCTGAAACTTGTGCTTTATTCTGCTTTATGAAATCCATCCAAAATGTGAGATTGCATTTTTTCTTAAGCTTCTTATTTGTAAATGCAAAGCATTCTTTAATCATCTGCAGTTGATGTTTACTGCCAAATTGCTGATACAGGAGCCTCATCCCTGCTGATGGACTGTACTAGTTAATAAGTGCTTTTCAGCTCAGCAAATGTGTGTGCATGCATTCATGCTCCAACTGTTTAGTTTGTTTGACATTAAGTATGTTGGGAAAACTTCATCATCGTTCTCTCAGTAGAGTAAGAAAATGGCAAGCAGATGCTGATCCTTTAGGTGAGGGTGTTGGGGAAGGGACACAGAAAGTTGTACAGGCATGCTGGGTCTTACTTTCAACATAGAGGCACAGTACGTAGCTGTCTTCATCCCCTTCTCTCTGAGCCAGCTACAGCCATCTGATTAATCTGCTCACGCTTAATTAATTACTGTACTGAGGAGCTGTGTTCAGTGATATGTGATCCTGACCCAATCCATAAATGGATAAATGGGCTCCATAGGGAGCCTTGGCAATGGCAGGCACCTGCCTTTTTAGATGTGTGGCCCAGAAAGCAGCTTAATTCAGTGCTAAACCACCCTTACAGTAAGGAATTAAAACACTTTGTAGCACTCAGTACAACATACACATGCGTATCTGTACACAGATGAAGTAATAGTCTCTTGTCTTTTCATCTCATTTTCTCTTTTGCCCCATCTCCACTATAACTATTCCTCTAAATTTTTTCATACACTACTTGGAACAGTACAAAGCATTTAAGGAATAATAATAAAAAAACAGTAATCAATGTATATTTTTCAGAGATACCTTATTTAGATCTGTCATAAAATTTTTTATCATGCTCTTGTGTCCTCCCTTAGGACTAGTGGCTCTTCTGGATATCTGAGAAAACAGTGAAGAAAATCACTTTTCTGTAAGCTTAGCAAACATCTAGAGAAGTCCTTTAGCAACCTAATGAAATTACAGAAATCAGCAGAGCAATAGAAGCCTCCAGTTTCATCAGTGTTATGTACTGAGGATGACAGCACAAGAGGATTTCTGCAGGATACAAATACGTAGTTAAAAGGCATGATGATTTGTTTCTAAAATAATCACAAAAATATGAGACACAAGCTTTAAAATGCTGGAGAAAATAATGGGTTGGAGAAATTATCTTCTTTTTTGTGTCTGGTTTCAGATGTACTAGAGTTGGTTTTCTTCTTAGTAGCTCATACAGTGATGTGGTTTGGATTTAGGATGAGGATAATGTTGGTAACATGCTGAGGTTTCCATTGCTCCCCAGTAGTGCCTACCTTAAGGCAAGGACTTTTTAGCTTTCTGTGCTCTGCCAGCCAGAAGGTGCGCAGGAAGCTGGGAGCTGCTCAGCCAGGACAGCTGGCCCAAAATGGCCAATTTTTGGCCATGTTATACCATACTATGAAAATCATACCCAGTATGTAATCCAGGGGGAGTTTGTCATAAGAGGGAGGCAGTCATTGCTGGGGGATGGATTTGGGCATGGGTGTGTGCTGAGCAATGGTATTGTGCATTGCTTCTTTTTCTTGAGTTTTATTCCCCTCTCTCTCACCCTCTCCTTTTCATTGCTACTGTTATCATCATTGGTTTTGTTAGGTTTTTTTTTTTAACAATATTGCAGCTATTAAATTGTTCTTTTCTTAACCCTTGAGTTTTTAATTTTTTTTCCTGATTCTCCTCTCCATCACACATGGGAGGAGCCATGGGAGGTACTTGATGGGAGGTACTTGATTGCCATCTGGGGTTAAGTCACAACACTATAACTCTTTTTTTTCTGGTCTGTCATGCAACCTGACTTCAGTTACACAAATTTATGGTAGGTGGTTTAGTCCATAAATATGCTAAAAAAATTGGCTTAGTCCAACTGTTTCTTACACTGCTTGAAGCCTTAAATTCTGACTGCTTCATGTTGTCATGTTATAGATACTATCAAAATGCTTCTATGAATTTAACTTTTAAGTTAACAGTTACACTGTTCCAACTGTATTTGAATAATAAGCCAGAACAGAAGTTTCAGTTGATTTATAGAGACAAAAAATGTTATCTAAATAAATGATACAGTAGTAATAGGGTTCATTTTGAAAGTTGAGGGTTTATTTAGTTTAAAATTTACATAAAGGAAGAAAATTTTTTTTATACTTTGAATATTTTGGTAAAATAACTTTAAATATTTGATGTATTCATAGTGAAGGATAATCAAACTTAGCATTGCATACATACATTGAGTCACTATGGTGGAATCTCAGTACTTTTGGAACTTGGTAATTAGACACCAAATTTTATTCTAAGTCAGAAATAAAGAATTTAGAGGATGTGGAGTTTATAAGTGTATAAATTCATCTGTGCATAACAAGGAATTTGGAATTTGGGCGTTGTCAGAACTCAGAAATACCTGGTGTTAGTACACCTGGGTTTTTTATAAATCTGTCTGATTTTCCCCTTTGCTCCCAATTCCTTGATGTTGTTCTTTTTGTCTTTGCTGCTTTCCCAAAATATTTCTAAGGAAAGTGTAGCAGCATGCATTATATTGATGGGTGGAAATTGCAACTTCATAATAACTCTGCATCTATTGGAAATGTGCTGCACAATTGCCTAACATGTGTTTCTCTCCTGCCTGTGCACTTGCAGCACTCAACTTTTTATTGTTCCACAGTCAGATGTAGTTAAACCCTTATGTTTGCTTTTCTATACTAGTAGTAATTGAAAAAGCCAGTTCTCAACAGTGATCTCTGTGGTCCACCATCAGTTTCCAGCTGGTTTATTCTTTTGCTTAGTCACTCATGTATCATTTGTGGAGAATTTTTTCTTTAGCTTAAAAACTGTATCATGTTTAACATCTCTTTTTTCTTTTCTTTAGTACTGCTTTTTTCATGTGACTCCCAAAATTACTAGTTCTGTTATGCTATGGCCACTGTGCCTTTTCCTATAACATCTGTTCATGTGCAGCCTGAAACAAGTTTATGGTGATTAATAGGCTTCCAGTGCTTCCAGCTCCTTCTTCTACCAGGTATTTAGATGCTGTTCCTTCACGTTAGCAAGTGGTCAAGTTTGTGGACAGGTCGTTCCTTTTCTTTGGAAAAGACTTGCATACTGCTGCAGTGTGTTTTGTGAGAGCTAACCTTAGCAGAAGCAGATCAGATGCCTTTGGTGACAGACAGTGGTAGTGGATAGCAGTGGTTGCTGACAGAGCTGGCTGATGCTGGGATGCTCCTGGTCCATTGGCCTTTCCTGCAGCAGATTTCTGAGGTAAGGCAGAAGTGTGTACAGTAAGGATACTGTACACTGATAGGTATTCTGTTGGAGGAAACAAGTGACCCCATGGTTGAGTTGCAGTTTCTTTCACAGGCTAATCTAATAGTATTATGTAAATCTCTTTCTGTTGGATTAGTGTAATTTTGAAAAGGGAAGTAGTCAAACAAATAGTAAAAGTAGTTGAAAAGTAGTCGGTACATTGTGTTTTCAGAGTTGTGTACTGAATATCAAATTGTTAAATAGGAGAAAAATGCCTACATGTCAGAAACACAACAGTAATAAGTATCTTATTACTCTGACAGCAACTTAATTCCTTTTCCTCTCTCCTATTTCCTGCTCCCATTAAACTTTAGAATGCATTCTTCAGAAAATGGCATAGAAAATTGCCGCATTCTTGACCTGTTGTGGCAATGACTACTAGAAAATTTGTCCCTGGGGATTACTAGACCAACTCTGTCTCCAGCTTTCACTGGGTTCTTGGGGCAAGAGTTTTACTCCTCACAGAATGAACTAGCTGGGAAGAGGTGGTGCAGATGGTTGGGAGTGGGAAGGAATACAGGGGGTCTGCCACCCCCAATAACTGTCATCATCCTTGGGGGAAAAAAATGAAAGTACTTTTTTGTGTTTTCCTTTTGATTCCAAGCCATATGTCTCTGTATTTAAAACTTTTCTTAATTCATGCTAATGTGTAGTTGTTTTATGAGCCCACTAAGTAAGAACCAATCAAGGCTGACATATAGGAGCTTTATTGGTGCTTCCATCCCCTATCTGCATAACTTTTGCCTATACATATATTTACTGTAAAGGGTACTGTGTCTCATGATGTAAAAAGGATGCAGAAATGTCATGATTAGGTAATGGGTAAAGCTGTTCTGAAGTGAGTCTGAAAAATCACTGGATGTGGACATATGCCAAGTGTCCCACAAAGAGTAGGTTTAGGGTAGTAATTAAGGGCTGGTTGAGTTAAGGATTACAAGATCACAAAACAAATTACTATTATTAGCAAAAGTATTTGTTCTTTCTTTAAGCTGTCATCCTGTCTTTCTGTTTAACCTGATTGTGCTGTGTGGAAAAAGAATGATGTCAGATACTTTATTAAGTGTGAATTTGTGATTTACTTCAGGGAGAGGGTAAAGGGCGGTTAGGGTAATTTTTTTCAAAAATGGCAGTCATTTTTTGACTCCATGCATGTTAAATCAAACCTACAAAGCAAGAGAACTTAAACTAAAGGACTTTTCTGGATTTGAAGATGCTGTATGAATAAATGCTGGATCTGAAAATATAGTATCTGTGGGAAGATATTACTGGATATTCTAGGAGTGTTAGCCCATGCAAAGCTGATTTATATCAGCTTGTTGCTGCAGTTCTACAAGTGGAAGCCCAGTAAATACCTTTTGATTTACGCATCTCTTCTGCTTTTAAGACGGGAGTTTAGAGAGAGTTGTAAAATGGTGTGGCTTAGGGATCACAGGCATGAAACGGCCCCTTTGATTGCAGATTAAGTGTGATTTGCATGTACAGCGTTTAATAACAGCTAACTGTGCAGTTGTGTGCTGAATAAATACCACAACAGCAACAATAAGAAGGTTATTGGGTGTGTAATTTGCACTTGCTCAAGATACTTGTTAGTTGATAACTTTCTTACAGTCTTGAGCAGTGTCTAAGATTTTTGGCAATTCACCTCTTATAAACTGTGGATGAGACTAATCTTTAAAGTCATGTTTTAAACAATGTATTGGACTTCTGATAACCCTTTTATATTGAATGGTGATAGATCAGGGCATCCTTCCAACAGGTTGTTGTGAATAGAGAAAATAGTGAAAGACTGAAAAAATAAATTATATATCTCAGAAGAGAGAAGCTCTACTTGTCTTACAGCCCCCTTTGTTCCAGGAGGTCAGCCTCATGCTGTAACATCATAGTTGACCCATTGCCAAAATAAAATTAAACAGTCTTAGCCTTAAAGGCATCGGAAGCATGAAGTGGCCTTGGGGAATGATGTAATTCAAATATGAATAATACTATGTAAAAATCCTCATGTCAGTAAAACACAAACAACTCTCAATCCCTACCAACTTTTAAAATTAAGTCTTCTTGGATATGAGAATATATTGTAAGTCTGTGTAGTTCAGATTTATGTTTTTTCTTTTTTACTCCAGAGCTGATGTTAGGTGTAATTTTGGTTTTACTGTTATATTTTGGGGGTTGTTGTTTCTGGATTTGTTTAATTTGCATTGTAGGGTAGGTATTGCTGGGTGGGGTAGAGGGTTGTTTCTTTTTTGTTTGTTTTGTTGATTTTCCATGCTGAAGCAGTAGCTTTTGCTAAACTTAGAGACTGATCATCGATAACAAAGTGGTTAGCCATGCAGCATTCAAGCCTATGGATGAATCACAAGCAGAAATATTTTTCTTCCTCTATCAGGCACTTTAGACTTCTAGCCTGAAAGCAAGGCAGGTGGTCAAAAGACAAACAGCAGCTTTTGACTTCCTTGTGATCCATGAGCTTGAGTAGCTGTTTGGAGTTGTGGTGATGTCTGCGTCTGTCTACTACTCCTACTTTGTAGTTTCTCTGAAACTGTGATTTTATGCAAAACTGACTGCTTTTTAAGTAAAGCTTTGTATCTCTGTGGAGATGTGCATGCTGTGGGGGAGAGTGTGAGACGATCACTTGCTTTTCTTCCTGGAAGCAAGAGCCAGAAAGGCTGCATTTTCAATTCAGCAGTGCAAATTCCTCTACTCTGGCAGTGCTAAATTGCTCAGACCTTGGAGATCAAACTCAGTTTTTGTGATGTGAGACTGAACCAGGCAGAGAAGGCTGATGACCTTAGGACACCTTGTCTAGCTCTCTGCTGCCAGTTGAGGACAACACAGGTATTCCAGAAGTCTGTGCTTCCTCTTTCAGTCACATATGAATGTCTTAGATATCAAAGTGCATCTCTGATAACACTAGTAGCCCAAGTCCAGGCAAGTGAGGCAGGTTTTCCAGCCTGTGTGCGCTGGACAGGAGGATATGGTGTGGTCTGAAGCATTGCTCTGTCCACTGCAGTTTGTAATAACAATGTATGGCAAATCTGACCCTTGAAAACTATGTGGAATAGGGGGCAGGTGGAATTTAAGGCAAAGTTATTTTTCATACAACATAAGGTCTTCTCATAAGCTCATGAATTGATTTCGTTAAACAATGAAGAATGAAACCTGAACAGTGATTATAATACTGAAACAAACCTCAACTTAAGACTGTTGACTTAAGACTTCTCTCAAAGTTTGCTTCTTTCACTATCCATGGCTGCATTCAAAGATTTCCCAAGTGGTGGTGGCTACTCTAGAGTGTCTTTCTAAGAGTTCACATGAGAGGTCTTGTCTTTGCCCTGCCCTTCTACAAGTGACAGTCATTTAGCCTTGTCCAACTGCATGTCCCAGTTCAAGACAGTGTGTATACTCAGGTGTGGGATCAGCATAATAATGGTGGCATGAAATGTATAGCTCTAAATGCTATGTGGCTCTTCAAGCAGTCAAACCTATCAGGGCTAGCTCTGATTTTACTGCTGTTCTAAGTCTGCTTTAGGGAGCAGTTCTTCTTAAGTTAATAGGGTAGGCTAACTTCAAAAAATGTTCTCATTAGTATCATTCTGTGTTTCTAGGATTCCTTCATATGGTGAAAAAAGCAGGAACAGAATTCCTGAGAATCCTCAACAAGAGATTAGGGAAACTTAAAAGAAAAAACAGTTTTAGAAATACTGTTCTTTCTTTGAGTCAGCATTAGATTCCTGGAGTTTTCTGATTTAGATCAGTGTGTACATCCAGCAGCAAGGAGGCTTGTACATCAATGAGAGTACAGTGTTCGAGCCCCTGGAGTTTCTTCAGGTTTGTAATACAAAACCAGGTTTTGTTTCTCAGTGCCTTGGTGCTTTTCTCATCTTCAAACGTCTTCAAACGAGTACTTAACAAGATGATATTCTTGATACTATTGTATCTAGTCAGTGCTTCAAAAATCCAAAGCAGTGTCAGGAAACCCAGTTTTGTTTTGAAGACTTTTTAGAAACAAACTTGAGGATAGAATAAGTGAATGTTGACAGATCATGTAGACTGTAAGAAACTGTGAATTGTCCCAACTGCAGAACAAAGAAAAAAATATTCAACAACCATATGGGAGGAGAAATCCAAAAACCATTACTTTTGCCCAGTAATTCCCAGTGCACATATTTGTCAAAAATCCAGTGGTCCTCACTGATAAGGTGTTACCTTTTACTTACTGATGTGGTGAAATGTGTACATTTGTGTGATGTAACAGCCATATCTTAATTACCTTTCCTGCTTCTTCTAGGTTTTTTTCAAGTGTTATTCTAGATGGCATAAAAAGCAGTATTATACTTAGTGTAAGCAGACTTAAAAGCTGATTTCCCCCTTCCCACAGTAAACAGGCTACTCTTAACTCTAAATTTTCTTGAACTCAACACTCGTCATCTCTTTTTTTTTTTTTTTTTTTTAAGTGGGCAGTTTGCTGTAGTGAAAAAATGCCGCGAGAAAAGTACTGGCCAGCAGTTTGCAGCAAAATTCATCAAGAAAAGGAGAACGAAATCCAGCCGTCGTGGAGTCAGCCGGGAAGATATCGAGCGAGAAGTTGGCATATTAAAAGAGATTCGGCATCCTAATGTGATTACACTTCATGATGTCTTTGAGAACAAAACGGATGTCATTCTTATTCTGGAGCTGTAAGTAACTCTATCCGTGAACAAGTAGGAGAATATTTGTTTCTTTGGTTTTTAAAAACAGACACTTCGAGAATTGCAGTGATTTAATAGAACTTCCTTATCACCCCAAAAGAAAATAGATAATAGCCTTAGTAATCTTCATTTTGAAGTCAGTGTTGTAGCTTCCTGATTTCTACACATATTTTTCACTCTGCCTGCACTATAAAGTTAAAAAAAAAATCAGCATATTTAGGATTTCTTTTTTTTCTGCTTTTTACTTTAATCACTGTTGATGTTATGGATCCAGAAGAATAGCCTGGAACTAAATAAACTGATTTGAAGTTCAGAGCACAGGAAAATAGAGATTCTAAGTGGAGATTAGTTTCGCAAATTTTACTGTATTTTGTATTCGTGTGAAGTGGCCTCAGTGAATGCTTTTTCTCATTTTCTAGCCCACATGGAACAGAATTTTCCCAGTTCTCTCTTGTTGAAATGAGAACTGAACTTTCACACTCTTTCATACTGGTTTAGTTCCCAATTTTTCATCCAGTGTGATTGCTAATAGATTGAGGTAAATATGTCAGCAGAGACTACTTCTGCATTTTTTCAAGTGTGGCTTCCAGTTCCTCAAAGACTGCAATTTTAGGAGTTAAGCATTAGCCACCTGTTAAGAGTTTGTCAGTGCCTGTTGCTAGAATGTGCGTATCTTTACACATATGGTATACCTGGCACTTTATTTCTGCCATACATGCTCAGTATCATTTAACCATGCTTTAAAGTAAGAATTTTATGCAAGCAGAAGACTTGGTACCAGAATCTTGGGCAGCACTCGTGTCTTTTCTTGGTTGTTCATGTGGGTTTTTTAGTGTAGGTTTTGGCTTCCTGGTTACTAGCTTTGATAATTGCTTTATAGAGATACTTCAGTGTTGCATGATTTCAGTAACATGTAGATCTACAGTATCGATTAAAAAGAAAACTGGGAAGTAGCTCTTGGAGTTCATTTTTTCTGTAGTCTATATATGCATGATACTACTTTATGTTTATGCAAACATATTTTTACACTTCTAGTCCAGCATGTGGTGGGTTTTTTTCTAATAGTTGCAGTCTGGCTTGGTTTTTTAGTTCCAGTTGTATACATTTGCCAAATTTGGATAATTTAAACGAGTATTTTTTTCCAAACTAAATTATCATTCTGTATAAAGTAAAAGTTCCTTATATTCTTACTGTTTCTGGGTTTTGTTCAGAATTCTTTGAAGTTTGATGTGAATATGCAGCAAAATTAGTGGTGCTTCTTCCTCTCCCCACTTGATACTAACTCTCATGTACTCTTGCTCTATGACCTTACTATTATAGTATTGTTGCTGCTGCAGCTCCTTCTGCTCTCAAATCTGTCCAGATGAAATCAGGCCAGTGTCTGTATTTGAAAGCTGTGAGGGAGACTTGGTAATCCTGACAGTGGTAGGAGCAATGGGGCTCCTCCACACACCCCCATTTTGCACATGGAATAGGAGCTCTTTTGGTAGCAAGGTTGCTGTGTGTCTGTCAGTGTGTACCCACTACTCTCCATTGAGCAGAAGAATGACAGTCTGCATATTTCATAAGCTTGATGGCATGAAGTTCAGCAAACTATTTGCATTGCAATCTAGGTAATTGTTTAGCGAGGTGAGCAATCCCTATAAAGTTTCAACTGGAGATTTTTTTTTTCACTTTTCCACTGCTTTGTGAGACTTTCAAGTTGAAGAAGTGCTGTTTTGGATATCACAAAGGTAATGCATTTATTTATTTTGACAGTCAAAGAGGAAAAGATGACATTAGCAGTCCCTTTGTAAACTTGAATATGCTAACTGCTACAAAGTTTTGTAATTCTCATAATCACTGGGATGTTACATAAAGCTATTGAAAAGACAGGATTGTCATTTTAATCGCATGCTTAGACATTAGATATGTAATCCCTTTTTACTAACATTCTAATATTCACATTTTGCCTAGGGACCTACCCTCTTGACCCTCTTTGTTCTTACAGAACTATTTCATATGAACAGAACTAAAGCTGAAATCTCATTAAATAACCTGTTTTGCTATCCTCAGAATCTACCCTAAGTGTCCATTTTCCATTCTGATTAGAACACAGTATATTTCCTGGCACTTGTTTTTTTTATCTGACTACAATTATGAAGCAGTATACCACACAGAAACACAATTTTGTATAACTGAGCAACTGCAGCTGCCCTTTGTTGCCATATGTCAGCACACATAGTCCCAGAGCAACAGGGTCTGTGACCTGTTCACTATTGATTTTTATTTTCTGCTTCAGCAAGAGGTTTGCTATATTGCATACAGCCACATAAACATTTTTCTGCCTTACTAACAACTGGCAGTTTCTCAGAGGTGAGCAATTGACTGGATGAGGGGGAATGGCATCAAACTGAAAGATGGCAGACTCAGATTGGATATTAGGAGGAAATTCTTAACTGTGAGAGTGGTGAGGCACTGGAACAAGCTGCCCAGAGAAGTTCTGCATCTCCATTCCTGGAAGTGCACAAGGCCAGGTTGAATGGGGTTCTGAGCAACTTGGTCTAGTGGGAGGTGACCCTGCCTGTGGCAGGGGAGTTGGAACTTGATGGTCTCTAAGGCCCCTTCCAACACAAACCATCCTCTGATGCTATTCAAGGTCATTATTTATATGCAGGAATACGTGGGCAGTTGGTTAATTATTGCAGCGGACGAGTAGGTCCTCACAGCACTGAATACAAAACAGAGCTACTTTATCCACATAGATGTTGGGAAGTTTTTTCTTTCAACTACCTTATGTCAGGAAACTGATTTACCAACTTCAACTGAAAAAACCCAACATCTATGAAACATTTAATTTATGAAATTTTTAAAACCAAATCCTTCCTTAAAAGATTCAGCAGCCACACACAAACATGAGATATCCTTGAAGAACCTTACTTTACTGCAGTCTTTTGGTATATTTAGAGCATTCAGACTATTTTCTAACCCTAGGTCTTAGTGACAAGTGTCTCCTTTCTTGACGTGGAAATAACTTTAAATTCCCACTTTGTGGACTCTTTCATCATCTTGAAAGGAATGTTATACGTATTCCATACAAACTGGAAGCCACTGTCTTTTCCTCATCTAACTTAAAACCTTAATAGTTGTCTTTTTCTTTTTTTGCTTTTATCACACAAAAAATTGAATTTGTCAGAATTTCATAATATGTTTTTCTATCCAGCTGCAGCAATTCGAGTCTGTTATACGTTAGCAGTACTAAGCTATTTCTAGAGTCCTCTACTGAAGCTATCATTTTTTTGAGAATTATTTTCTTTCCTCAAGCATGTTTTGCACCTACTTGGTTCCCCTTTTTCTGGCCTTGGATGCATAACTTCTCTTCCATTTTATTTTCTCTTCCACTTTATTATGTCTTTATTTAGACTACAGACATAAAATATATTCAGTCAGTGGTTCTTAGTGGAGCCTTAGTTATGGTTTCTTACTGCAACACAAAGAAATAAATATTTTCATCCTATGTTGTATAGTAGTTCCTTAGAATTCACCAAAGTAATGCAGGTGGTCTCATTTTTTAAAATGGCATGATAGCAATACCTGACTCCTTTACTTGGAAGCTGTGGATGGAGATAGGTAATCATACTTTTCTCTGCATAAAACATAACTTCATTTCTGAATTTGAAATCTTAAGTTAAGGGGTGAGTGCTTGTAGGATGGTTCTGAGTGATGATTATCTGTTTTATACATTTTTTTAAAAATAGAAAGTTTTGGAAGTGTTAGAAGCATTTGTGTATTAAATACTAGGATTTGTGCTTCATTTGAAAGCATAAACTTTATTTTAAACTTAGTCCTAGGACTGATGCATCCTTGTGTAAAAATTATAACAATTTAATTAGTTGATCATTGAAGAGTAAATAAGAGCAAATAACTGTCAACTCTTTAAATTCCTCTTCTGTCTTCCTAGGGCTTTGATTTAACTTTTTACAGTTATGCTCAGGAAGAGAGTTATAGCCTGTCTTCCAGGGAAGTTTGAAGTCTTCATGGGGTTTCTTTAATTTTTAGGGGGTTTTTTGGTAGAAATACCTCTAAGACTTTTGTTCATTTTTCCCATAAGTAAATTAGAAAGTTATCCCCCAGTGGCTTTACATTGAAATTTGAGAGGAGGATTAAATATTTGGTGCTTCTGGGATGTAACAGGTGGTTAGCAAACCCTGTGACACTAATTTGTAGACCTTGTGCCACCTTTGGATTTTCAAATCCTAAATTCAGGGCCCACATATAGATGCACAGAGAATATGTAGATGAGTTAGAACAAAGGCTTGAGAGGGCTGACAGGACAGGCTCTAGAGCTGGTGTGATTCTGCCACACAGTGAGTATGTCTCAAAGGGAGAATTCGTTTCCATGTGCTACAGTCTCTGAGCAAAATCATTGCCCCTTCTGTTTGCAGAACCTGAACACTCCTCATATATTAAATTTGAATGTTGTAGATGAGATCAAAATACTGAGGCACTCTGCTGGGCCAAGGTAACCACCTGCTCTAGCCAGACTCTGAGCACTTCAGGAACTTCAGTGATGAAAACCTAAATACCAATGTGTTTGAGTGCAGAAAAGGTTCACAGGAGTGTTCAGGCCCCCTTCCCCCTCCCCCCCCCCAACTTAGTGAGCTTTAACTGCTTAAATTATAGTCCAGGTTTTGGTGTGTGTGTTCTGGCTGGCCGTTGAGGCTAGTGCTGCTTGTTCAGTATAATTGAAGAATTTAGGCACACTAAAGAGAGGATTTCATGGCAGTTGATATCTCTAATAGAAACTGGACAAATGAAGATGGAAAGGCATGGTGATGCTGGAACATGTCTTCATTTTTCTGGTAGCTTGATAAAGAAAAATTGAAGTGCAATGTTGTTCAGCCAGTAGGTAACTTAATGAGCTAGCAGCCCTGTTCTGCTGTTTAAAAATCTTAGGTACACTTTGTACTTCTGAGGAGTAGGTTGGTTACTGCACGATTCATAAAGGCAGTAAAATGAAGTAGATGCAAGCCCCCTAATTCTTACATAAAACAGAAGTAATAATATATGAATCTAGTCTCGGGCTGACAACTGCATGACTGGATGTCATACAAGACACATTTGACCACAGAATCCCTAGGGAAAATATTTCTATTACAAGTTGACAGAAGAAATGTTTGGACTAGAGAAGAATTCAGATAATTCATCAAATTGCCTCTGTTTTAAAACTGGAATAAAATGATGGCATGCTTCTTTAACTTAGTTTATGTTGTTATATTTCTTTAAGGAAGGGGTGTGGGCTTAGTTTTTAGGGTTCATTTGTAGATTTTTGAATTCATTCGTAATGCTGAGATAATCATTAATTATCATTTAGGTGCTATTGCATAATAAGCAGTGAGATCATAGCATATGACTGAGTCATTATGAGGTGACCGTGCTGACTTTGAAGGTTAATTGATTCTGAGTTCCCTGAGTAGGTTCCCATAATGACTTCCTCTTAGATGTGGCGATAGTTCTGTTTCATAGCTAAGAAAGCCTGGCAACTTGCAAAAGCACTATCCAGAAATCCTTTTTCCATGGGCGTGATGTATTTTATTTCCCAGAGGGAGGTGTGTGGGTTGCAGTCACATCTGTCAACCTTCCTTTGGGAAGGCTGGGAAATGCTTTTACCACTATTGCATTTTATAAGAAAGAATGCAGTCAGCTGAAAGCTTTAATTTATTTCTCTCATTTCAGGAAAGCTAGCTCTTCTGCCTAGAAGTATCAGTGAAATAGCACATACCAGCTTTGCTCTTAGTGAAAATGTTTATACAAAATTATAAAATACAAAATACTTCTAAAAACATGCGCTCTGCTACTTTAAAACAATATAAAAGGTCATGTTATAATGATGAAATAGGTTTGCTCAGCCTTTAATGACTTTCTGCGTTCTAAAATGGTCAGTAATACATTAGAATTAGGTGGAATTAAGATGTGACGGCCACAAAGCACAAACTTACTTTATTGAGCATGATATTTGAACAACATATTAGGACTACAAAATTATGACTTAATTTAAATGTAAACAGGAATGTTTTATACAGGAACATTAACAAACTAATGCTTTAGAGGAGAACAGTCTGTGAAGGTAAACATGGAGGCTTTGCAGCCATGGCAATTTAGCTGTTACTTGACTTGTAATCAAGTTTCTCTGTTAATCTGAATGGGTATAGGTTGCTGTCCATTGTTTTCTTACTAGCATTTTGGCACTTAAAGTTGTCTTAGGGCACAGAGGAGCTGATCAGGAAACTCGCTGGTAATTCCTATCAGCAAACAGGGAAATTGAAAGCTCTGTGCTTCCTGGGGATACCAGGTGGAGATACTCCAAAGTCTTCTATAGGATGATACACTAGTGCTTGGTGAACCTCTTGCTTACACTCCCTTCAGGAAGCATCTTTATCCAGTTGGTGGTTGGGGGCAGGAGTATTTTAGATGTTGGTTGTGTGGGCCCGTCTGTAGAGGCCCAAAGGCAGGCTGGGAGCAAGTTTGCATGTCTTAGGATACTCATGCAATGGTTTGGTTTCAGCCAAATTTCAGCAGAGTGTTTGTGCATCAGCATCCCCAAAGCTAATTTAGAAACAAGAGCCCATTGTAATGGAGGTGGAAGCAGTGTACTTGGTAGATGATGATGTTCAAAAACACCAGTCAAAAGGGCTGATGTATGGAGTTACCTGTGCCTTCTTCTTTAGATTAACATTGCTTCTATGTGTGAGATGGGATATCCACTTTGGTGCAATGGGGCTCTCTCCATGCCTTCTGGCTCCACTTTTGAAGGTGGCTCTGGTTCGCTAAAACGTGCAGTGTTTATGTATGTGGGACTCTGTTACACTGGCTGAGGCACAGGACTAGACTTGACAGAGCAACAGCCATTTTAGGAGGCTTTTGAAGGCTGCAGTAGCTTGCACAGCCAGTGTCTTTACTGGCTTCTTCTAACCCATTTCTTCATCCATGATATCTAGAAGTCTAGTCAAGATCATCTAGTTATTCTACATCTATAATTCTATTATGAAATTTGTGAATCCTGGCTCTGCTGATAAATCTGAGGACATTGTAATTCAGTCAATTAATTGTGGAAGTCAAACTTGTATGTTGAGTGTAGACCTGTCTTAATGACTCACTTGAAGATTGCCTGGTAGTGATGCCATGGGTTTTTGTATGCCCATGGTAGTAGTACAGCTTAATATCAGGTCTTCCTGAGTCAGCAAAAGGGTAAGGAATAAGCAGTCTCCTGACAAACCTGAAGAGAAAGCTGAAAAACACAACATCCCATGGGGAGATGGATCACTCCCTTGCATGTGTGGGAAAGGCATCCCTTGGAGGTTGCCTGGCGTAGAGGGACCTTTCTGGGAAGCCAGGCATTTCTGAAGTTCTTTATGCATGCTAGTACAACCTTTTACTCATCATTGCTATAAAACCCCTTGCTTTATGTCCCTACCATAAGTAAGCAGCAGGAGCAGATAGATGGGCGCTGTGCTTGCCAGCTATGGCAGCACCCCAGGCTTCTGGAGCTCGCTCCCACGTCTCAGGAGTTACCAGCAGGAGAATTCACAGTGGCCCCCTCTCTGAGGTGAACCCACGCAGGATCTCCTCCTAGACATCAAGAGTGAGATGTGCAACATGAGGGGGCACACCAAAGTCCCACAGACCAGAGGTACAGCTGCTTCTGGAACAACACTTTGAGTGCATTACAGCTCATCCCTCTTCACTCGCCTACTCATTCAGCAAGGGCTGCCAAGTCACTTAGGGTAACAGTACTTAAGAATCAAAGAAGCACACAACAGATTGGAAAAATCTACCACTTTTGCTAATGAACTTCAGTTTTAAGACAGAAAAAAAAAATTTAAGCCTTTTACCTTCTCTGGTCCTCAGTTTTGAGATTTGCAAGCACTAGGTGTATTACCTGTGAAATACAGATAATGCTTTATTGCACACAATTATAGAACTTATGACGTGCATTAAAGAAATGTCACTACAATTAACCTGTGATAAAGACAGAAGAATAGTGTTCAGCAGTACAGAATCCAAATAATTGGATAAGAAGAAACTGCAAAGTCACTTACAAATGCAGATATCTTAAGAAGTTGCAAACTTTAGAAATTGAATCTTTTTTTGGAGCGCTATAAGGAATATGTATAATCAATGATAATCATAGATGACTATTAAGTTTCCCAGACTTTTATTAAGTTTCACATATCTTTAAAATGCCAACAGAGGTAAGGGCAAGCTTTACCAGCCATGTAGCATAACAACCCCTGTGTGACACTGTCACAGTCTGTTTGGGACTGCAGGGTGGACAGCACAGTGCTTGGAGAGGGCATTGCTGCAAAGGCCTGCCTGAGTACTTCTCTAGTATTTGTGATGGCTGATGAATTATTTAAGCATCAGAAGGAGCTTTTGCTGTTTTGCAGGGTTTCCAGCTGCTTGAAAAGCGGGACCAGATGCAGTCTTTTTGTGCAGTCTTACAAGCTCTTCCTCAGCTGAAGATCCTTCTTCTCTGGTTCCCCAAATCATGTGATTGCTATCCCAGTGCCAAACCATGCTGAGTGCATACAGGTGATGGGTTTTGCTTTGGCTGCTGCCACAGCTGCCCACAGCTGGGGCAGTCACCACAGTGAGTATGCCTCCTCCATGTGGCAAGGCTGTGCTCCCGTTTACAGCCACTCAACAAGTGCAGCCACTTGTAAACATGTAGGAGCAAGCTTCACGTGATGCTAAGTGTTTAGCCCAATAATTGGAAATTAATGTCACTGTTCAGTGCAGTGCTGCAGAGATACAGGCATTCACCAGAAAACATTTTCTCTCTTTTTTTTTTTTTTTTTTTTTTTAATCAGAAGCAAAAAATGAAAGAATATGCATGTGTGTCTTTTTGGAAGATGCTTCTGACCAGTCTCTGTAAAATAACAAGTTGGATTTAATGATTAGGAATTCCATTTTAATGTCTCTACAACAACAAAAAATCATTGAAATAACCTCTCATCCTTACAGTCTATAATTCTCATATTTTAATGGCACTTTGTTTTAATAATTGCTTTCATGCAGAAAATATTGCAAGACAAATAATACCCAAAACAATACTCTCATTATTGTCTAGGCAGCTCAATGAAAGCTCCAAGAACTCATTAAAATACACTTTTCATGCAATTTGCATTACAATAATGCAGATTAAGTCTCCTAAAAAGTAGACATGATAAAGAAGTTGAATTTATTTCCAGAAATTTGCCCAAACTATTTACCTATTGGTATATGTTAATCACCACCTCATCTTTCGTAATCAGAGCTTTAAATCATGAACAGATTATTTTCTTTCCCTGCAGAAAAGCAATAAAAATTAGGGTGCGCTTTCTGAGTTTGTTTTAGTATCATTACAATTAAAAACACAGAGGGCCTTATGACCATTTTTGCAATCACTAAGACTTCTTAAGTAATACCCCCACTTTCACAGATGGGAAAAGTAGTTTGCCACAGTGCGCAGTCGTATGTCCTTCAGCAGAAATGTTTTTGTCTGTTATTTGGGAACAGCTGTAGTTCTAACAATTCAGTTTCCTATCACTTCAGTATCTCTTTATGCTCTTGCCTGTGTCAAGAGCTGCTTGACTGAGCTGAGAAGAGGGTCAACTTCTCTTTATTTCCTCTCTCTCAAAAATCCAGATGTGCTTATGTACCCTGTATTACCTATTTTCTTTCTGCTGTGGGGCTAGAACACTTGCTGGAAACAGTCTTAAGGGTATTTCATTGTAGAAAAGGTATTGTCCTGTTACAGTACAAATACAATATAGGTATTACATGTAATACAGTATTTCAAAAACAGAATCTATTTTCAAAGAGTTGGATGCTCTGGGGAGTTTAGAAACTACATAGTAGAACAGCTGCCAATAAATATTTCAAAATAAGCTTTAATTTTTTTATTTTTCAGTGAGGGTGTAGAATCTGATGTTTTACTGATATGAGCCAATTCATGTTTTATTTTCTAGATAATGTAATGTACCATGATGTTAGTATGTTTTGAGTCTCGTTACTTCATATATAACTGTATTCTTTTAAATGTGCATACAGAGAGTAGCAGGTTTTCATTTAAATTTAATACTGTTAAACGTTTTGTTTGGGTTTTCTAAACTTTTTTTTTGTCTGAAAGTAAGACTCTTTTTACTGTATTCAGGGGGAGGGAGGGAATTACTAACTCTTTTGGGTATTGAATTAAGTAATTATCATAATTTTTTCTGCTATTCGGAACATTTTAAGCATCTGCATCTTTTTCAAGGCTTTTCAAGGTTTGAGGACAGCTATATTAAAAGGAACCCACTGGTTCAAACAAGCCTGTAAATAACTCTTCTTCTGCTCTCCAAGTGTTGCAGGTGGGGAGCTCTTTGACTTCTTAGCTGAAAAAGAATCTCTCACTGAGGAGGAAGCCACAGAATTTCTCAAGCAGATACTTAATGGTGTCCAGTATCTCCACTCTCTGCAAATTGCCCACTTTGATCTTAAGGTGCGTTGAACAGATAAAAACTTCAACAACTGTAAACAACATCCATTAAAGTCCTTTGTAATTCTAGCCACAAATCAGTCATCATGCAGATCTTGGTCACAGTTTTGTTTTGCTAGCTTATGTAGACAGGGGCAAGTTCAGCCATTGGAAAGAAGTTACTGAACTGTAAATAGTTCCTCTCTGTAAGATTTTTCAGGGAAAATGGCACCTTCTGATGAAATTAAACCATTCTGAGAAAACAAACCTGAAATAAAAATGAAGACTATGTGTTTTTTGGTTTTGTTTGTTTTGGGTTTTTTTTATGTGAATGGGATCTGGGTGAAACATTCTGACCTAGATGCCTTTTTCAACTGGGTTTGAAAATGCTCATGGCATTCCAGCATCAACATGAAATCCTAGTTTACTATTATTAACTTTTAGTAAGATCATAATAGGAAAATATAGGATTTTTCTGCTTAAAACACAATTCAAGTGTCTAATGGAGGTAAAAAGGAATGTTCAGTGCTGAAGAACACTGGTCCACAGTTTGTACCTATGTGTAATCCCTCTTTCTCTCCCCCTTCCTCATTTTCAAAGCCTGAAAACATAATGTTGTTGGACAGAAATGTACCAAAGCCTCGAATCAAGATTATTGACTTTGGTTTAGCACACAAAATTGACTTTGGAAATGAATTCAAAAATATCTTCGGAACACCAGAGTTTGTTGGTGAGAAAACTGTTGTTTCTTCAAACTGTTCTTTTTCAGTCTGTGAAACAGTATTTGTGGCTTAGCTTGGTTTGGCTGATTTACAGATTAGGAAACTTGTGTGTAATTCATGGCATTTTGATATTTAAATAGGCAATTTATAGCATTTGATTTCAAATTAGACTTGCATTAAGGTGTTTTAATCTATCAGCATCTTAGCTTATTATCTCTGACATACATGGACTCAGAGTGAGACTTATACCTGTTCTTTGCCTAGGTACTTACCTTGCTGCTTTTTCCTTTAGCTCCTGAAATAGTAAATTATGAGCCTCTTGGTCTTGAAGCAGATATGTGGTAAGTTATTGGATCTTACTTGAAATAAATCTCTCATGATTATGCTTATGTTCTAACCCTTTTTTTTTCTCTCCTCTCTCTCTCTTTCCATCTATTTTTCTCTCCTCTCCCTCATCCTTTTTTTGTTTGTTTTTCCTTCAATCCAGGAGCATTGGTGTAATAACTTACATTCTGTAAGTACCATAATCTATGGGTGTTTCTTACAAATGCTGTTGTTTTTTAATTCTTATTCTATCATCTGGGGTGTTGGTGGTGTCTGTACAAATCAAACCGTTCTGATTGCACATCATGATTCAAGTTGTAGGATCTTAAAAGAAATAGTATAATTATTGAAGGAATTCCCATTAATCAGCATTGAGCTAGCATGGGAAACTGTCTTCAAATCTGTAGATGACTTTCCTGCAGCTAGATCTTAACAGTATTCTTTGAAATGACAGCAAATTTTTTGCCCTGCTGCATCACTTCTTCATGAAAATAAATTTGAAACCTTAAAACAGAAATGAAAAATGTTCACTTTCTACTGTTTTTTTAATCTCAGAGGGTTGAAGCAGTAGTGTTACGACATGTAATGAGAGGGATGTTGTATCTTTCTTGCAGTCTAAGTGGTGCATCTCCATTTCTTGGAGAAACCAAACAGGAAACACTGGCAAATGTGTCTGCTGTGAATTATGAATTTGAAGAAGAATTCTTCAGTAATACCAGTGCCCTAGCTAAAGACTTTATACGAAGACTTCTTGTCAAAGATCCAAAGTGAGTTGTTTTTGTTCCATGTGGCATTTACATCTCTAGTATTTAAAATTGCATTGTATTTGGAGATGATTGTTTAATAAACATATAACTATGCATTTTATTAATATCTAAAACAGTTCTATCTCTTATTCTCTTAAAGGAAGAGAATGACTATTCAAGACAGTTTGCTGCATCCTTGGATCAAGGTTAGCATGGCATTCATTCTCTTTTGTCCTGTTTTTAATCATTCCTAATTTCATGCTTTTCAAGTTCCTTAACATGGAGTATTGTCATAATTGTCTAATGTAACTTAGTGTTTTGGAAAGCTGTCTGTATGAGAGCTAACACATGCAGAATGTGGGCTTCATTATTATAAGCTCTACGTTAGTTAGCAGTAGGGAAGTAACCCCTATGAGAATTAAACTCAGGGTGAAACAGAGAAGCTAATCTTCAGAGAGCATTGCACTGACAAACGTACTGTCTCTGAATCCAGTCCAATTCACAATAACTTTTCTTCTTCTAATGACCTTATTTAGACTGGGAAAAAAATAAAAGAGATCTCTCTTCTGTCCTTCCCCTTTAGACTGAAGAGAGCAGTTGATGTGGTGGTCCTCTTCCTTCTTCAGTGTTTCAGTGTTTGATTTAGATTGAGCTGTGGTGAAGCTGCTAGGTTGGGAGGGAGAAAATGGCACCTATTATTCTTCTTAATGTGTGTAGTACTACCTGGCAGTTAATTTTTTAATTCTGTGTCACATTCTGATTGTGAGTAGTAAACCCATTCAGTAACACTGGTTTCGCAGGATATGGGGATGCACAGTAGGTATTTGATCCCACTCCACTTCCCAGAGAATCAGTTAGCAGAATATTTATCTGTGCCACAACTGCTCCAGTTCACGGTACAACATCTGAGGGCAGACATTTCTACACCAATGTGCCAAACTACAAATTTTACTATCTTTGCTGACTTTTTACTGTGGCAATCTGAGAATAGTTGATGTGTGTGGAACGTATTGACATGGTATTTTAAACCTCTAAAGCAAGCATTGTGCAAGTTGATCTGTTCTTGGACCAAGTTCCACACTCATGCAAAGAGGCAGGTTGTTTTGTACCCAATTACTTTGCTTTATAACTTAACTTTCCAGGTATTTGATTCCCACTCCACTGGTCGTATCCTCTTTTCTGCTTTCCTACCACTATCTTTACCTGCATTTTCATGGCAGGGAAGGTTGAAACTAGTTCCCCTTCCAACCCAAGCCTTTCCATGATTCAATGAGATATATATAGATATAGATCTGTAAAAATTTCTTCAATAATGGGATCATAAAATGCAAAATTTGGTATACTCCACTAGTCATTGGTGCTTAGTATTAGCCCATGAAAAAACTGGAAGGATGCAGGCTTAGAGCTTGCTGCACTGGTCGGTGGGATGTGATTTTGTTTGGGGAGAGGGTAATTTTTCAGCAGCATCCAGGTGATTACACTGAGCCTGTAACAAAGATTGACTGCGTTTAAAATCAGTCAGGAAATCTTCCCAGAAGACAGGATTTATCTTGGAAATCAAATGCCTCTATCAGAGAGGGAGGTGAAGGACAAGGCTGAGTGTTCTGATGTTTGAAGGGATTTTTTGTTTAAAACAAAAAAGCACATTTTAGCATTGCGTTTTTAGGTCTGGATTTCCCTTACAGCATTTTCTTAAGAAATTCCATCTGTATGCCAGACTAGACTCTGAATATTAAAGTTATGTGCTTACAATTACTTTATTATTACAGTAGGATAGGAGTACGTTATAATGTAAGGGAAAGTCATCACTGAGGAACAGAGCCTTACACGCAGAAATTATGGAATTTTTTAGAACAGCTTTGTTTTCCTTTTGCTCACAGCCGAAAGACACACAGCAAGCACTCAGTAGAAAAGCTTCTGCAGTGAATATGGAGAAATTCAAGAAGTTTGCAGCACGACGAAAATGGAAAGTAAGTTATTCAGTAATACATCAAAATGTTGGTGACATATAAATGCAGTAGCATTGCCTGTTCCAGGAAAAGGTCAGCACATTTAAGAGTGGAAAAGAAGGAAGAAGAAACACAGTCTTCTGTTACTGGGAATAAATTAAGTGCTTGAGTATGTTAGTGTGGGAAAGGACTTCTTTGTTAATGATCTGCATACAAATGCTTGTGTGTGGATTATTTGCTTTGTGCTTCTAATGGATTATAAATCACAAAAGTTGAAATTCAATATAAAATTCAATATAAAAAGCAGATGGGGTGTTGAAGTCAAACTTCAGTTTGTTTTGTTAAGTCCTTTACAATCTCTGCAGTAACATCCTATCAGAATTTTCTAATGTATTTACATTTTTTTTAAAATTTTTATTTTTAAAAAGCAATCAGTGCGCTTAATATCCTTGTGCCAAAGATTATCAAGATCTTTCTTGTCCAGAAGTAGCATGAGTGTGGCTAGAAGTGACGATACTTTGGTAAGTGTGTTCTTATATACTTAGAATGCAAGCTTACAGAAATATTAGGCTCTTGAAAATTTGTATAATTAACTTATCTCATAAATAGGAAGAAATAAAATATCAGGCTACAAAGGTCAGTTATCCTTAGTTTGAATTTCTGCATCTTAAAACCTTGAAATTTATCTTATGTTGAGGCTGATACCTGGTGCCAAAAATTCATTTCTTTGTTTTGAAGTTTGATTCATATGGAATTTTTTGTGCCATAACAATTATATGGTGAAAAAGTGTCATCTGAATTTTACTCATCATTGTGTAGACTAATGTAATATTCCTTGTATTCCTTTTTTTCACCAAATATTCATTGAGACTGTTTTAAATCCAGTGAATTCTAGACATTAGTGTCACAAGCAGCAGTTATTTAAGGAGCAGACTTTAAAGTTGGCCAGTATTCAGTTTGTGGTATTAGATATGATTAAAGTTGAGTAGTTAGGAGCAATTGCTGTATGTTTTCTAATTACAAATCCCTGTAAATCCAAAAGCATTCTTATTAGTTTGCTCTACAAGTTTCGATACACAATGCACAAATTCCCTGTGATCAGCAAGGAATGTGTGTTAATATGTTTAGAGCTGGGGAATATCATCTTTTCTGTGCGTTAATAGGATCAAACTTTAAAAATTCTGCAAAACCCTTTTCATGCATATTATCTTCCCCATGTCTCTTCTGTGCAACTCCATGCTCATGTTTCCACTTTTTCTTCTCTTATCTTTTGGCTTCTCAACTCTTTGTTCTCATCTTGCTCTCCTTTCCCTGCCCACTGCCCCCCCGCCCCCAGCTATCTGTATGCTTTTTAACACTGGATCAGCATTTCACACCTGTGTTCCAGCAGAAAGGATTTATAGCCAAATGTTAGTGTCCTAAAAAATCTGAAACCTCAGGAGAGAGGAGGTAAGAGCAATCCAAATAATGGGCTCTGTGAATTTCAGCTCTTTGAAATCCTAGTGTGGAGGAGAAAAATAAAGTTACACCTGCAGAGGTATCTAGGCTTATTACTTAGGTTCTAGATCCTTAACTGATCCATTTGAATAGATGAAAGCTTGGACCAAAGCACCTCTCCTGTGGATGGCATGAAACCTGATACTTCAGTTTTTGTTCATGCGCCTCTTGGGTTTTTTAATTGTCACATGTATGCATAGAGTCATTTCATTTTATGCAAGTATTGCTTCTGTTGAAATCTATCATCTATTTTTCCTATGAGGAAAAAAGAATACACCTAATAAAAGAAACCTGTGTGGAATCTCAGTGAGTAACAGGTTTGTGTGTGAAGAAGGAGGAAGCATATTTTACTAGAAAAGGTGGTCGGGGGGATTTGGGTGGGTTTTCAAATAACGTGCCTACATGCTAGCCATATGGTTCATGAAAGATTACAGCTTGCAGCTGAAGCACTCTTTTACAAAAAAAAAAATCAAAAAATTTAGGTTTTAATATTTTTTTATGTCGGCAGCTGTTTAGATATGGATTTTTTCTTAAAGCTAACAATTTTTCTTCTTTCACCTTTAATTGCAAGGATGAGGAAGATTCTTTTGTGATGAAAGCTATTATTCATGCCATCAATGATGACAATGTTCCTGGATTACAGCACCTTCTGGGATCTCTGACAAATTACGATGTCAATCAACCCAACAAGGTAGTGTGGGTCTATGTTGAGGTGTGAGGTGTGTGGGAGACTAGCTACCACCCTGTTGAATAGAGCAGTGTGGTTGTAAAATAGAAATGTAACACCTGAAATGAAAGGGAAAAAATTCTGACTTTGTTCTGGAGAAATTGTCATGTGCTTTGTGTTCAGTCTTCTCAAGGTACATTAAAATGGAGCCCAAAATGGGATTTTTTGCTTAGGCATTTTGAAAGTATAACTCAAATCTATGGTCAGGAACTGTGGTGTATCAAATATCAGCCTTCTCTCCTGATTGCAGTTGCTGTTTCTTGTGGCCAATGAAGATGGCAGAACAGACTGTTAAAACCGACTTTGCAAAGCATTGTTAGAAATAGAATTTGCAAACTGCAGAAGTGGGTTATGTGAACATGTTAGATGGTGGTGTTCATCTTCAGTAATGAAATTGCTTGTCCATTACAGTATTTCAGTGCATCAGCAAAATCTAGGAAAGTGAAGTGGGACTGGCCATTAAAACAAAAAATACAGTGATTTCAAGACAAGGTCACACTTTTTACGTGGTTATAGTGACCTTCATTACAAAGTGCTTTCAAAAATATTCATGTAAAGCAGTATAGAAGTAAAATATGTGTTATTTTACTGTGATGGGGTCTTGAACCATTTAAGAAATCACTGTATTTTTTTGTTTAAATGGGCAGTCCCGTTTCACTTTCCTAGATGTTGCTGATGGCTTGTGTCTGAGGTGGTGGGGCAACTGCGAAGAGATTGCAAGGGGGAATGTTCTTGCCAAACAAGGCTAATAAGAGCTTAATATTTCTAATTTAAAAAGCATGAATTTACTGTGTGATATATCATGAATTCATCTCAAAAATATGGAGAATTGCTGTGCAACTTTTTTTAACAAAGGGATAAATTATTTTCATACAGTATTTCCTGAAGACTTAATTTGAAAGTGGAAATCCGGAAATGCTATTCAATGCCTGCCTTCTATTCTGCTGTTTGAATCCTTCAATAATTAATTATATCATTGCCTGTGTTTCATTGTTAGCATGGAACACCTCCACTACTGATTGCTGCTGGCTGTGGAAACATTCAGATGCTTCAGTTGCTTTTAAAGCGTGGATCTCGCATTGATGTTCAAGATAAGGTTGGGATTCTGCTTTTCAACTGCTCTTTATAAGGTTTTTAGTACAGTTAGCAGAGGAAAGGCAGCTCAGGCCAAGTGGTGTTGGAAATTAAAAACTCTGAGCTACAGGTCCTGTTTTCTGTCTTCCACAATAAAAAACTTAAGACCAACTTTTTAGCAGTGTGATTTGTTACTAATACATATCCTCTGATTTTTGTTGCTGTATTAGCTGAAATAATTTGAATACTAATCTTATAACGTACTTCATGCTTACAAAACCACCTCAATTAGTTCAAATTAGTGATTGCCCTAAAACACAATAATGAACTTTATTTAATACAGAATGATAAATGATGCTTTATCCATGGGGAATATTGCAACTAAAATTTATATTTGATGGAGGATATGCTTTGCAATAAGCTGTTTTCCAAATGTGCTATAACAATTCATTTAAAGTAAGCTTGAAGAATTGTCTCCTTCTCCATCTAATAGATGCTAAAGCAAGCAGAAGAAAGGTTTTTATCTCATGAGCATTCTTTCCAAAGAACTCCCTAACAAGGGAGAAGAGGATTATCCTACCAAACAGTTAGTAATCCTGTTAATCATCCTGCCATAGAGAGGTTTTTGTTGTCACTGTTAGTATGTAGGGTTGTTGAATCAATTTGATTTTTTTTTTAAGTGAATGTGTTCATATAAGCTTGAATAGATTTTCAGTGTGTCTGTGTACACCTAAATGCTCATGTACCTCAAATGAAAATCTAGAATTAGGATTTCAACTTGATTGATAATGTCTGAAATGAAATATTTTTGACAGGCTGGATCTAATGCAATCTATTGGGCTTCTCGACATGGACATGTAGAAACACTGAAATTTCTCAGTGATAATGAGTGTCCTTTGGATATTAAGGATAAGGTAGGAAAACAACTCCTTTTTTACACAGAGGGCCTCTTCTTATAACTTTATCTTGAGATAGAAAGAGAGAGGTCTTTCAGTTGAAATGGTTTTCAGCTGTGCCGTAATTGCAAGAATTTAACTGACATTTTCAGTATGGTTTTCTAAGTTGACATGTAGGCCTGTGATAACAGGGCTTTAAAGTAGCTGGATGTACTGATTATTTTCCTGACAAATGTTAGCCCAGTGTGCATGTTAAATGTGGTGAGTACATGGTGGGTAGGTGGGGAATTACAAACCTAAATTAATTTTCACTTGAAGACTTGATTTCTCATTGGAACTCAGGGTGAAATCGTGATTTGGTTTTTCATTCCTCTTGATTGAAAACCACTTTTGTCTGACAAGTAAATTTGACTGTTATTAAGTTGAGTATAAGGAAGCCTAACAATTTATAGCTGATGAGCACTTACCTTGTCTTTGGCAATGTTATTTGAGCAACATATACTCTAGAAACTAGTTGCTGTTAAACTTTTATACCATAGCAATGATTTTATACTAGCCAAAGCTCCAGTACAGAAGAAATTATGCTTGTAAAACACAGTTTGCTTTGTTGAGGGAACTAATGCAAGGCAAGGTACATTAGTAAAATGGTTGTTTGACTCCTGTTAAGACTGCTAGGAAAGAGTCTCTTAATAAAAAGTCTCTTAAGTCTCTTAATAAAAATTCTGTTTCTGTTTTATATAATTTCAAAAAAGACAGTGTTTCAAATAGTTAGACATGGTGACCAAAATGCACCAGGGTATACAAATGTGTTAGGCCAGCTCCTTACATTTGAATAAACCAGGTGGGGGAAAGCATATGGAAATATTATGAATAGAAATGGAACATCTGTTTCAACACAATTGCACACACAGCTCCTCCTCATATTGCTCAGAAATCCCATCATGGCTGTGATCTGGAACAAATAAAGTAGGAAAGTAAATTCTGAAAAAAGGAAGCCTTTGAAGAAATAACCTACCTGCCAGTTGGTGTGGCATCTGTCACGTACATCCTGTTTGTAAGCTCTGCTGATGGAGCTGTGTGGCTGGGCAATGGAGAGGGAGGAGTATCCCGTGCAGGATTCAGGGCATTCAGGCTGTACACAGTGTACAGACAGTGTATATCATAGCATATATCATACACAGGAAATTACACTGGCATGTTCTCCTGTAATTGCAGTCTGGGGAGACCGCTCTCCATGTGGCAGCTCGGTATGGGCATGTGGATGTGGTTCAATTTCTCTGTAGCATTGGATCCAATCCAAACTTTCAAGACAAGGTGAGTCATGAACACTATGCATTTTTTTCAACAAATAAGGCTTTATATAAGTGGTCAAAACTTCAAGTCTCACTTTTAGCCTCTGGCATGTTTAAAAACAAGAATTACAGAGGTTTTGATAGCTCTTAATAGATAAAGATTATATGAAAAACTGAGAGAACCAACCAGTGCTATGAACACAGGTTCTCTCAGAATGAAAACTTAAAGATGGAGAAACAACTCCATGAAGGTGTACTCTGTGAGTTCAGCTAAAGATTTTTATTAGTTTTTGCCTTGAATTCTGCTTAGTTGTAGCAGTTGTAGCATTTTTCTGCAGTGTCAAGGACTCATTTTCGAAAATGAGAGGAGGCCTCAGGAGGGTTTCTCTAAAGGTCTGAGCTCTTGCAAGAAAACAAGGAAGAAAAGGCTTAATAGAAGAAGAAAACCCATTTGACCCAAATTTGACTCTGTGTATGTGAGTTCCACAAGCCTCCCCAGGTGCTGTATCCTCTAGGACTTCCTTTTCATTGTTTAAGGTGCCCTGTGCTGAGGGAGGACAGGACATGCTCAAGATTTTTACAGAAACCTTGAATACAGTCCAGGTCCTCTGCTATTATCAGCCTCAATCGTGTCCTCTTTGATATTTGCCAGGTACAGAAAAGATGTCCCATTTCTTAGAATTTGATAGAGCTACTTCTTTTAGTGGGTTTTAATTCTTCCTGCTTTTTCAGTGGGCTGTTTTCAGCATGTTTTTGTGAAACATTTGAGGGTTTTAATGGTCTTCCATGAACTGCTCTGATGTACAGTGGACTGAAGTTGAATATTTTGAAGTTTCCTGAGTTCAAGCAAATGGCAAATTAGTACTTCAGTCACAATTCAACTCCAAATGCAAACAATTTCAAAGGCTTATTGTAATGTGTCTTTAAGGAACTTGGGGTTTTAAGTATCTTCATTCCTAGAACATTGGGATGTGCTTTCTCAACATGGTAAGCAGAGTGACCTGCCTCTAACTGCAGGTCTAGTGGGATTTGCATCTCTGTGGTGTTCGATCTGTTTTAGACACTGGATTTGTCACAGCACACAGGATATAGAAGCTGTTTGTGAACAAGGGTCTGTTTTCAAGTGAGAGAACCAAGATAGTTAGCCTCAGGAGCATGGATAGATTTGAAGTAGGATTCCTTACTTACAAGGTACCATAATCACTTGTATGTCAGCTGAAGTTATTCTTGGTTTTAGAATGTCAGCATTAGAAATTAAAACATCTTTGTATAGAACATACTTAGTAGACTGTCCTTTTTCTTTTTTTATACCATCTTTTTGTATTTTTAAGTTGGAGAATTGTTTTTCCTGAAGTTTGGTTCAGTACTGTTTTTGGATTTTTGATGTTGCTAGGAAGAAGAAACCCCACTGCACTGTGCTGCTTGGCATGGCTACTACGCTGTTGCTAAAGCACTCTGTGAAGCAGGTTGCAATGTGAACATTAAAAACAAAGAAGGGGAGACCCCGCTCCTGACAGCATCTGCTAGGGGTTACCATGATATTGTGGAATGCTTGGCAGAACACAGGGCTGACCTTCATGCAACAGACAAGGTTAGTTATGTTCGGGGATCACAGGGATGTGTCTCTCAATTGCTTCTTTTAGTGCCGCAAGTCAGCGTTGTTTCCACAACGTGAATTTTTGTAGCAGTTCACACAGGGCCTGTGAGTGGCTGAAATAGTTTTCAAGGTTGTCCACCAATGATTATTATTCCATGATTGCATTTTTGCTGATCTATCATCTCCTTATCATTTATCACCTCCTGAGTAACACTCTTTGAAAAATTGCAGGAACATTAGGTTCTGTAATTGGCAACAAACTGTTAACTTCAGAGAAAAAAGATGGATTTGGTGTTGGCCTTTGATTACTATGGGTTGGATAAATCACACCCATTTCTAAGAAGAACTATTTAAAAATGTGACTGTTTCATTCAGAATCAGTTTTTGTCTTTCATGATGTAACCCCAGTTAATAAATTTGGAATTTCATTGCTTGTGTTTTTGGTATGGGTGGCCTTTTGGCTACCTTTTCTAGTAATATTAACTAAATAGTTATTAAAATGAGTTCAGAAAAACATTTTCGCTTTTAAAAGAATTGAATTTTTTTTCCAAATACATCATCTCTCTAAGTTGTTTCACAGATACAAACCTCTGTCTTTAAAGTTACTGATCAGAAAACAGATGGCATGACTTTTGCATCACTAACTTCTGTCTAGAGTTTACAACATTCAGCTGGTTGTTACTGTTGATCACTCCCCTCTCTCCAAGGAAAGTTGTTAAAAGAGCATGTGTATTTGTATTTCATCCGCTCCACTGCAAAGACCAGTGGATTAACAGAAATCTGCTTTCATCTCATGGTTTATTTGTTCTGACAGATATGGTGCATCTCCCTGCCTCCATCTTCAAATTAAAAACCATTGTGATTCTTGAGGCAAGGAGATGCATCCTTTTGCTTGGGATGGTTGTGACTTTACTAAATGTTTTGATTTTTAGCATTATTTTATCTCACAAGCTGTCTCTTTATTTCAGGATGGTCATATAGCCCTGCACCTTGCTGTAAGAAGATGTCAAGTAGAAGTAGTTAAAATTCTCATCAGTCAAGGATGTTTTGTAGATTTCCAAGACAGACACGGCAACACCCCCTTACATGTGGCCTGCAAAGATGGGAACATGCCTATTGTGGTGGCACTCTGTGAAGCAAATTGTAGTTTGGATGTCACTAATAAGGTAAATGGAATATGGATGCTGAACTACGTTGTTTATTAGTTCATCTATTGCACTAGGTGACATTTTCAAGTTCTCTGATATGAAAAAGTCTTTTCCTTCACTCTTCTGTCTCTCAGAGTGGCCAAATGCAAAGTATTAAGTGACTCACTTAAAAAATTTACCAAAGTTTCAAAGTTTAGTAGGCTGCCAACAGAGAATAAATGGTAGTTTTTGTAACAGTAGCTCTGAGCATGCAAAACCAGAAGTGGGTGTCATGAGAACCTGTTGTCAGTGAAGAGATTCGTGGAAAAAAGGAAAAATTGGAAGAATAATACTTTACAGCACTCCTCACTGAAAAAATATATCATGCTGACTTCTTTCATTCATTCCATTTATTTCTTTGGGTAAAAGGGGGAGATATTTAATCTTCAGTAGTACTTGGATTGAAGTAGAACCCAGAGTTCTAAAGGTTAAGGAATCAGTGTTTTTTTAAGTGGTAAATATTTAATTAAGTAAAAAGGCAATTAAATTTTCTGGAATTAAAAGACATTGTCAAATACAGCAAAAAAACCCACAAACTCTTAAGGGGTTGTGAGGGACCACAGTTGTGAGGGACTTAGCTAGAAAATGGTTTTCCCATCTTTTAAATAGTCATCTAGCCTTTGTTTAAATTGCACTTTCTGCAGTTGTGTTTAAGATGCAATCAAAAGTAGTTTTTCTTGCAGTTTTTGCAAAACCTTTCCTGTGTATCAGTATGTATAATTGTATAATATGTCTGATTATTACTCATGAAATCTGAAGTGAAGTTCTTTGACTAATGTAGTCACACTTCTTTCCTCATGTTAGTATGGAAGAACACCTTTACACCTGGCAGCAAACAATGGCATTCTTGATGTTGTCCGGTTCCTTTGTCTTACTGGTGCCAATGTAGAAGCATTAACCTCTGTAAGTATTGAAAGGTGCTGTTCTTCTTTTATTCATGAAAGTAGAAAAAGAACTCATAGACAGCTGTAGGAAAAGTACATTGCATTTTGAAATTTAAAAAAAAAAAAAAAGGCTGTTGTATGTTTTACAACTTGAGTGGTATTTGTTATATCTCTCTTGTCTACTTGTTCCCTTCTTGCAACTGTATTTGGAACAGTACAGCTACCACTTCATCTACACCTAATAATTTCTTCATCTAAGAATCACATGTATCATTGTGTTTTCTATAAACATAATGAGTCACTTCATTAAGATGTACTTCATTTCACATCACATTTGATAAACATGCAAATGTATTGTATGTATCTTAAATATTTTTCCTGCATTAAGGGGGTTAAAAAGTTCTGGTTTTATGGTGAGAGATGTCTGAGTGCATGGATGAGTGAACTAGCAAGTAAGTAACAGGACTGTATTATGAATTCCTTGCCTTCTTTCTGGGTTAAAGCCCATTTTGGCACTAGTCTATTTTTAAATTGATTGCATGGATGGTGTTTACTCACATTAGCAAACCTTCCACTCCTGGAGTATACAATCATTTCAGATGTTTGAAAATTGCCCCTTAACAACTGTTGTGCTCACGTGTTAAATGGCACCATGTTGTTGGATTCTCCTCATGGATGTTTCTAAACCAACTTTAAATTCGTCAGATTGATGAATAATTTTGGATGCAGATGCTTGCAAATGCCACTTGAACTCAGGATGAGCTCTTGCAGGCTATCTGATTTGCAATATAGAGAGCCAGTCAGCAATTGTAATAAAATATTACCAGTAGGTGCAAAATCTACTTTCATGGATCCTGTAACCAAACCCTTTTATATGTCAGTTTTGCTTACCTATTGCTGTACCAGTGTGTAGATAGTCTGTACTTTTCAGGAAAGCTTGAATGGGAAAGTAACTTGCTGTTTTGCTTGCAGATGTATTTTCTAACTCTCTTATCTGAGATAGTGAAATAAGCAAGGTACTCTGGAATTAGTTATCTCTTACCAAAATTTAAAACAGTACAATAGCATAAGAGAGCTGTAAGAGTCAAAGCAGTGGGCAATTTTTTTTTTTCAATCTCCTTAAAATTAAACTGCTGATCTTCGAAACATAGGTAACTAAATGACAAGACCAGCATACTGAAGGCAGCTTTGCTTCTCCTTTTAAACTTGCTGATGCAATTTAAACTGTATCCCTTACAACTTTCTTGCTTTCTGGAATCTTCCAGTGGCTGATATGCCACTGTCTTGCTGATGCAGTTTAAACTGTTTTCCTTACAACTTTCTTGCTTTGTGGAATCCTCCAGTGGCTGATATGCCACTGTCAGTCTTTATCCATTGGTAAACATTCACCTGCTCTTCATGTGAGTCAATATGCTGATGAGTACTTTGTGACCTTTTAAATCTATTCAATAGGCAATATCTAGAAATCACTATGATCCTCTAATTGGTGAGAAGAGAAATAGAATTCAGGGGGAGGAATGTTGACTTTGCTCTCAGACTCTGAATTCAAAGTATCTTGTTACAGTGGCATCCAGATGCCCATCTCTAAAAGAAAAATGAAGGAACTGCTGCTAATAATTTGTGTTTTAACAGGATGGGAAGACAGCAGAAGATCTCGCCAGAGCAGAGCAGCATGAACATGTAGCCAGTCTGCTTGCAAGACTTAAAAAGGTTGGGAATGCATGAATTTTAAGGGAGGCTTTCATCAAAGCCATTCTGAAAGCTGTTGCAAAATTCCTTGCTGCAATGGTGTCCTTTTTTTCTTTTTCCTTTTTATATTTTTAATTTGAAATTATGCCCTCGATTAAAGCCAATATGTACATATTAAAGAAGCTGGCTAAGCTAGTCTGCATTGATTTATATCTATCAGTGTCTGACAGTGCCTAACAGAGCATCTAAAGTGCCTAGTAGAAAATAAAGTATTAAGAATTAGCTCATCCCCCAAGATTACTTATTTCTTCACCATCACCATTTCACTTAGATTAAGTTATGAAGGGGAGGGGGGGGGTTGTGCCCCTTATGAAAATGTCAGTACTAGATGGAATAGTTGCATAAGTTCTTAATTCTGGAGTTTCAGTATATCCAAATGTCTTGCCAACTACAATAAAATGACCTGGGATTGTTGTAAGGCAAGTATGTCTGACACATCTGATACACATTGATTAGTCAGATAGGCAGCATCACTCATGCTGGGAAGGTTCAGAGTCTACTTGCCTAGAGATTACAGTCAAGAACCAGACCAACTAAAATAATTCTGTTATAATCATAATGATGAGTCTGTGGTTGGAGAAACAGAAATAAATGACCATTTGTGTTGCTAGTAGAAGATGGTTCATGCTGTGTATTTCCAAGGTAGAATCATGTCCTTTAGGCCTGCCAGCAAATCTAGACTTCCTAGGATTGTAAACTATATGTCTGTGAAGATGTGAGAAAGTGAAAAGTTCTGACTTCCTTTGCAGTGACAGCTTTTATAAAGTTTGTCATAATAGGCTCCATTTTACATAGTTGCATCCCCACACCAAATTCTTATTTGTATCTGCATGCAGGCAGGTAAATTTGGGATTTATTCATGATGTAAATGTGAAAATAATACAAATTGACCTAGAACAAAGGAAGAAGTTCAGATAGATCTCTTTTGAAAGAAATATTAATAAACTGTAACTCTGTTCTTGATAGTGGAATATACAATACTGAAGGCCTGTCTCTATATATGTGGGGAAAATGCATTGTACTTTGTAACAGAGAATCTAATTAGTTGAAATCAACGAATTTTATCTAACCACTGAAAATATTCTAGTACTACTTAAAATGGTCAGTATCATCTAGTACAGAGCATACCTTACACTTACTTCTGGTGCTTGTGAAGTGTTTTGCCTCTAATACAGACACATGAAGAATTTACTATCATAGTGGCTCTTGTGGAAGATTCAGTATTAGCTGTAACAGTGCAGTGTTTGCACTGGGACTAATTTATTAAATAAATGCCTGCTGGTGAGGAGGGAACAAAATTGTATGTAGTACTGTTTCTATCAAATTTCTCAGAGCAGTTGCTGCATGTTTATAATTCAGGAGGACTCATCCTACATGTAAATTAGGTGCAAATGCAGAACAATAGCGCCTTTCTCTTAGCTCCAAACGGGGGAATGAGGAAAGGGAAGATATATCTAAGTTCCTTTGCCCTCACACTTCTCTGTTTTCTCCCTGTTTCCTTGAAATTCACCCAAACATGAGAAGCACAGAAAAAGTTGATGTAAAGAAGAGAAGAAATGCACACTGAGTTGTTGGATGGTTCAGGTGATAGCTGTCACAACAAAGTTCTTCAGTGCTGCATGTATATTCTGTAACCCTACATACATGGTTCACCTTCTGAATCTGGTGGGTTAGGAGAATGGGCACTCAAAGTGGCTAGTTTTGACACCTTTGCGCTCTCCATTGGAAGTCAAAATAATTCTATTCACTGATTTGAGCCTGAAGATGTGCAATTTTCATGGAATGTCAAGGTGGCTTTTGGAAGTGAGCATTAAGCTCTCCTGTCTGCCTGTCCAGAAAATGATGACTTGCATGTTAAACCAGATGAACACCAGTCTGGCAAGAAAGTGTGTCTAAACCCCACGCTGAATTTTTTAGGACTCATACATTCTGATTTCTTCTTTCTGCCACACATTCTGATTTCTTCTTTATGTTGGATTTTAGGATACTCACCGGGGGATTTTTATCCAGCAGCTGAGGCACACACAGAATCCACAGCCCCGGATCAAACTGAAGTTGTTTGGATACTCTGGCACTGGGAAAACCACTCTCGTGGAGTCCCTCAAGTGCGGCCTGATACGAAGCTTTTTCCGAAGACGTAGGCCTAGGCTCTCTTCCACAAACTCAAGCAGATTCCCCCCATCTCCTTTGTCTTCCAAACCTTCAGGTATGGTTTTGAGCCATAATGTTTGTATGAGAAAACAGTTTCCTCTTATTCCCTAAGCTCCTAAGAAGAAGCAGTTGGCTGCATTGCAAAAGACAGGACAGCCTGGTCATGTAAGAAACAAAAGAAAAAGGGAGAGGGGGATTAACTTATCTGTGCATAGGCTTGTACCTAAAGTAAGAGGAAGAGGACCAGTGAGTGTGAAGGATACATGAGTAGTTAAGGTTTTGTTTGTTTACGTGCTGCATAAGTGAACTTGCAGAGTGGAGGACAGGACTTGTAAACACTGCTGTTTATTTTTCATAAAAGTCCCAGGCTGCAAACATGAGTGTCATTACTAGCTTCCTTTTTGCTGGAGGAACTTCGATAAAGACCGTAAAATTGAAACAGTTGCTGCATCTCTGTGATTTTTAAGTAATAACAGGTTTCAGAACTGCCTCTGATGCCTTGGAGTGCTTTTCCCTAAGGTAGAGGATTGAATTATCCCAGTTAGAGGTGTCTAAAATCATCTTCAAACAAGCTGAAAGTGAAACTTTTCTAAACATTTCTAAAGTAAATGTTTGCAAATATTAGGGAATAAATTGCTCATGTAGCACGAGCTGGCCTGTACAAAGTGGAAAGAGCTACAAGATGTGGAGAAACTAGCTAGGTTTACACTTAAGTGTGTGCCTAGTTTTTGAAAAACCCACAGGGGGACAGTGGAAAGACCAGTGAAATGTTTGTCCGGGTCCCTTTTCTAACGCTGGGAGCTACACAAGCAAGCTAAGCATGTTGAGGAGCTCAAGCTTAAATTGATGTTTAGAAGTGGTCTTTCTGTGTAAGTTTTAGATGAGGCCAGCGTTGCCTTTTTAAAAAAAACCTTTCAGATAATACTTGCAGGTTTGGATTTTGTTCATAATTTTCAAGTAATATTAGAACAGTGCTAGTAGTAGTTTTCATCTCTAATTTCTCTCTATTCACCTGAGGAAGCTATAGGGCATTCACATAGTGGCTTAAAAAGGCAAGATCCGTGCCACAGAGATGGTTAGTGTTTGATGTTTACTTAACACAAGGGCCTCACATCTATGACAACAGAAAATAGAACTTGATTAAATTAATCAATCAAAAGTTCTTGATTTATTTATCTTAATTTACTATGTTATACGAAGGGCGATAAATCACTCAAGGAATATCCATTCCTGGAGGGAGTACAGGAATGTTTTGACTGAAGATAGGTTCTTTTTTTGTTGGTTGGTAACAGAACCAAAGAAGAGGTCTTATGTGCTCACACCATCATGAAATCAGAAAGATTGCCAGTCGCACTAGCAAATCAGTGTAGAAATAAAAGTGAATTTGAAGCATGCTCTTCAAAAGAGCTTTCCTAGATATAAAGCCAGAAAGATGTGCAGTTCTATACATACAAAGCTACTATGGTGTTGTTTTATCATTTGGAAGTTTGGGGTTTGCTTCTTTCAATATATATTTTGGGATGTAAATCATTATATAGCATGTAAAATTATATTACGGGCTGAGTGACATAATCAGATAAATATTTAAATCAGCACAATTTGGTCTATACTTGGTCACATGATTTGTTTGTGTATATGTTTGTTTAAATTCCGTTAAAATAAGTGTGCAGATTCACTAAGTATTTATTACAAGAACCGAAATATTTAAAATATTACACTAGGAGATAAAACATGAAAGTGCAGTTTTACAGCTAATGGGTAATCTCTTTCTATTGTACAACCCAAATATTAGAATTTGCAACTAGGGAAAGAAATCTTATCCACTAGGTGGTGCAAGTCAGTTAAAAAGCCCTTATGTTTCTCATTTGCACTCTGGGAATCTGACTAAACAAGAAATTTACAAATTGCTTATTAGTAAAATAATTTTGATTAAGGGCCTACTTTTCTCCCTCACCACCCCGGAGACACTGTTACACAGTGATATTTTTTTATCATTACTTACAGGAATCAATAATACAAATATGTGACATTTCCATACCAGTAATAATAGCTCATGCAATGAATTGTAGCCCTTAACTAAAAAAAAAAAGGTAGCATATCTTTGCAACATAGAACTTTAACTATTCAAACATTTCAAACACATAAATTTCAGTTTTATTCTATGCTTCCCACTCAGAGGTATATCTGCTAATGGACAAGTGCTTTATAGGATCATTCTAGTATTTTCCTTTTAATCTTTCCAAATAAAAATGTAGTTGTGTACGCCCACAGCTTCATAGACATCTTTCTTTGAAGAGCACCTTGGTATTTTAATCTGCTTTTATCGCTTGCATACTTGTTTTGGAGAGATCTTGTTGTGATTTTCACATGGTTTGTAATCTCATTTTCCTTTCCCTGACCCAGTTTCAGTAAGTATTACAAATCTTTATCCTGGTTGTGAAAATGTCAGCGTGAGAAGCCGTAGTATGATGTTTGAGCCAGGCCTGACCAAAGGGGTATTAGAAACTTTCGTATCACCTGCTCATCACTCTCACTTCTCTTCTGATGACCAGTCCACCAAGGCCATTGACATCCAGAATGCCTACTTGCATGGTAAGAAGAGCCCTGGGCTGGAGTGCCTTAATGCTGTGGGACAGTTAATGCCATTTTACTTGTTTTTTTTAAATAAAAATGGGGGGAAATACTGACTTGGTGTAGTACTGACTATTTTTTGACAATCCAAGGCTGGTGGCATTTAATTTGTTTGAGAAAGTAAGTCTGCCTGAAGTTCTGTAGCTGTTGTAGGATACATTTTAATCACTTATGTCAGATCTTTATAGTATTACATAGAAACACTTAGAGGTGAGTAAGTGGGAGAGTAGAAAAGTGGGAGTTGGTATGACAGGAGCAGGTCAGCAAAGTGACTTACTAGTATGAAGACTTCTTCACCTATGTCATCTGGGGATTTCATCAGATTTAGTCTCATTTAGTCCTCACCATTTAAGTATATTCCCAGCTATGCAAAGGACACACTGTTCTCACTCCATGTCAGGGCTGGAGCATATTTGGTGAGCCCTGGAGCTCATCCGTCATTGTGAGTGGAGCTTCTGATTTCATTTCCTCTTTTTGCAAGGAAACAAACTGCTCTGCAGTTGAAGCCAGTTAGCAGTAAGAGAGGTCAGTCACAGAACATCTCACATGGCTTTTGGCTCTGAGACAATGCAAACTGTGCTTTCTATTCCACCAGCCATACTAATAGGTGGTCAGATCTCTTCTTCATAAGGAAAATATTTTGCATGCCTTAGCAGCTGCAATGTTGAAGCTGAGTTAGTATTAATCAAGAGTTTACTTTGGAGACAGAAACCTGCTTATGAGTGTAGAGTAACAAATGCAGTGACAAAATATTTATCCTAGCTGCTGAAGAGTTTGCCAAGTAGCTAAAGCCTATTCTTTTTACAGGCTAATTTCTTCCTTCAGTATAATTTGAAGCCCAGTCAAATTCTGCAGGAAACAGAGTTGTGCCATGGACTGTCAGAAGGACTTTGTTTTCTTTTTCTGTACTGTCTTGATACAGAGCGAAGTGTACACAAAGGTGAACTCTGAGCAGCTCTACTCATAATAGCAGATTGGAGAGTTCTGACTTCTCTCATTCTAGAAGTTTGAGGCACATCTTAATCACCATTTAATTAACTAGAAGTAGTACAAGTGCGGCAGACATCACCCTAGCCAGATGGTGCATCTGGGAAGTGGAACATACTAACACTTTTCTCACCCAAAGCTAAAAGAGATGGGAAGAAGAAGCACGGAGCTCTTGGAACCCTTAACGTGCTAATTCTTCAGCCCTGATGTACCAACACCGTGTGAACAGTACAATTCTGTAAAGCAAAGCAGCTTCTTTTTAGAATGTGCTTAAGTGGTTTTTAAAATAACTGGTAGCATGTTCAGAAGAATAATTAATAAAAATATTAAGCGTTAATGGGAGCCATTATTCTTGGTTTTCAAGACAATTAAAAGAACTGCTGCTGTTCTTCAAGGCAAAGCTCAATTTAATTGCACAAGACTGCATGCATTTAACGCAGGTACTTACATATGGCATCCAGCTAAATGTCCTAGAGAAGGAATGTGAGAGAGGAACAGACTTTGAGGGTCAAACTTCTAAGCCTCCTAAACTGACTGAAACTCATTCCTTTTTGTTCATGATTGCATTTTCAGTCTTGATTTCTCACATGCATAGAGTTTATGTTTGTGAAAGTTTAAATCAGATTAAATGTTTTGTTTGTATTTCCATGGCCAGAAGATGTTTCATGCTTACTGATGAAGTGTGATCTCTTCATCTGTTTGTTTTTCAGGAGTTGGTGATTTCAGCATCTGGGAATTCTCTGGGAATCCTGTGTACTTCTGCTGTTATGATTATTTTGCTGCAAATGATCACACTGCAATTCACATAGTGCTTTTTAGTCTTGAGGAGCCTTATGAAATCCAGTTAAACCAAGTGACCTTTTGGCTCAATTTCCTGAAATCATTGGTCCCAGTTGAGGAGCCAATTGGTATGTTCTTCTGCTTGTTAAAGAAGTATTAGAGATCTGTAGAATAATGCTTCTTGTGTTTGTCTGCAACTCTGTACATCATCCATGTTGGGTGTCTTCATCCCTATGTTTCAAACAAATAGTCAAACAATTTTCTTGGCAAAAGGGAATTTTATCTGTGGAAGAAGCCAGAAGAGGTGCACACACCACTTAGTTCAATTAAGAAGTGTCACAAAGTACAGTGCAATGTCTTGTGGCACTGGGATTTACATCTATATGTGGCAGATGAAGTTTTATGTCAGATAAGCTGTCAAGAGTGTTTCTAGAGGGCTGGAACCATTCGAAACCATGTTTGGACACATTGCTTAAAGTCCTCTTGTATCTAGCCCAAATTAACAATATTTTCAGTATAAATTAGTCTTGTCAGTGACAACAGGTCAGAACAATATTATGGAACAGCATTACCCCTCAGTTTGTGCAACTTTCATGTGTTTAACTCATTAACTAGTTAACGAGTTCTGTCTGGACTTCAAATATGATAACTTTTTGGTGCTGCACAGAAATCAGTATTTCTTGTAAATTTCACAATTTTATTTGTTTTATATTTAGGCTTACTGAAAGTTACTCGGTGGGCAAACTTAAATTAACTTAAATAACATTTTTCTTAAAAGGTCTGGCACTCCAGGTGTATATATACAGTAGATTATAACTTGGTCTGCATTTGTAGCTGAGTATTGGTCTGCAGACTGTTACAGTTTCTTGGACTAGCTAAGCTCTGACATGATTGGAAAGACTGTGGATCTAACTCAAGAACATTTGTAACAATGCTTCAGATTCACCAGACAAATGTATTGAATACTTAACATTGTGCAAAGGGTTATTTTCTCTCTCTTTCTGTGTTCTGCTATGCATTATCTCAGCCAGACAATGAGCCAAGGCCAACACTTGGTTTTCAGTTCAGGCATCAGCATTCTTTTATTTCCTATTTTAGATCAAATTACAATGTTAATAGTATCAGCATTTGGATCTAACCAACAATTAATTACCTGTGAAAGTTAAAGCTCAGAAATTTGTAAAAGGTGACAAAGCTGCGAATACAGCTAATTTGCAACTGCTGAAAGCTTTTCAAGGCTCCTCAGTCTCAGCTGATTTTTTTCTTCTTGCTTATCTGATAATCAGCTTTATTTAAGTACTTCACTTAAATCTGTGTTTATACTGATCAGTTCAGTCTGGGTATCGATGCATCTCTGTATTGTTACAAATGTCTCAAGTAATATCCAGTAACTGATGTTTGCAGAAAAGTTAAAACTCTTGGAATTACTTTCCAGTTAATTTGTCTAAGGCCTTGGATGCCAATTAAAAAAAAAAAAAAAAAAGAAAAAGAAAAAAAAGAAAAAAAAAAAAAGAAAAGATAGTTACAAGGTACTTGCCTGGAAGTTCTATGCAGAGGTTTTTGGAAATGTGCCATTTTATGAATTAATCAAGATTATATCTCATAGTTGATGAGAACTGAGCAGTGATGTAAGCATATTTTCCCATGTGACTTTTTTTAAGGCTAAAAGAGGAGGACTGAGTGTACTGTCTCTTTTAAAAATAGTTTAATGATGTCTTTTCCTTTCCTGAATATGAGTTTGAGAAAAGATTGAAAACTCTGTGTTCCATACTGTCACCTCATTCATGCCATTTGTATCTTCTTTCTTTCTCATTCTTTTTCATGGCTTCTGCCAGGCTTTCCTACTTAACTCTCACCTAAGTGAGAGGCCATTGTTTGTGTAAGTACTGCAAAATAGCATTCATATCAACATATGAATGTTGTAGACACTTTATATTCTTACAATCCTCTATTCTGCACCTGTAATATTGAGGACTATCCAGAGATTTTGCAAAACTCTTTTCAAGAATCTGCTATTTCTAATTATTTTTTCCTCACACTGCCATAGTTTGTAGTTAGTAGCTGTATCGTTAGTGCTACTGATTACTGTTTTTGTTGAACCAATAAAGTAACACAGTATAAATGTATCTGTTGTTATTCAAATAGTCTAGCTGTTTGGGCCTTATATAGACAGTCCTATAAGCAGATAATTGCCAGAGCACCAGCATTTGTACTGTTAATGGCTGTTCTTAGAGTTTGTAGATCACTACAAAAGTGGTTGGTATGAAGAATGTAAAATGTATTTCTGGTTTTCTGGCTCAGTATCGGCCATCTACTTAGGGATGCCTCATAATGAGGGAGTCCTTTTGTTTCTCCTCTAGCATTTGGTGGAAAGCTGAAAAGTCCCCTGCGTGTTGTTTTGGTTGCCACACATGCTGACATAGTGAATCTGCCTCGGCCTGTTGGGGGAGAGTTCTGGTATGACAAAGACATCTCCTTGTTGAAAGAAATTAGGAACAGGTAAATGGGAAGCATATTTATACATAGTGTTTAAACATGCTACTTGGAAAGAAAAATACTAAAATGCATTGGAATAGGTAAAAGGTTTTTATATGGCTTATATGATATTATGGTATTTTCAATATGTTTAGGAAGCATATCGTGTGCTAAAATTGAAACATTTACCAATATTACGGTGAGTAACCTGCTCTGAGTGAGCTAAAATGAACCAAGTGGTGTCAAAATTAATTGTGGTGTAGGCAGTCTCACCCTGTAAACACTAGGCTACATCCAAAGACCCATTCCAATTTTCTGTCTAACATCTTGGTTCTCAGGTTTTGCACTGGTCTCAGAAAAGTAGGCCAAAATTCTGAATGCAAAAGAGAAAACTTTACCAGAGAACTACCTTTATATCTTCACTGATTTAGGATAGGTATGGAAAAAAACTTAAACGAAGCCTGGAAATGCTCCCCACACAGTTTGCAAAAAGCTGGACATTATGGAGTCACACAGGTGACAAGGTCGTCCAAGTGGTACCTAGAAGTTAGCAAAATTTCTAAAATTCTTCAGCCAATGTCTGGAGCACGTGCTAATGGTGGATGGAAAGAGGGAATTTTCCATAAACATACTATTGCTTGAGGTAACAATACCTTATATTCAGAGAGACCATGTAAGTGGGAAACACTAGGTATGAAAAATCATCCATACCTCTGAGTATACATATTTGGTTGGGCTTTACAAGAAACAGATGTAGGAATTCCAGCACTGTAGTGGAGGGGGGGGGGGGGGGGGGGGGGGAGTGGTGTAGTATCTTAATCAATTTAAGTAAATCAAGAGAAAAATACCTGTGTGTCATCTTTGATGATGTAATCCTTTAAAATGTAAATTTGTCCAGAGCTAGGCAAACTGGTTTGTGTGGTTGAAAAGTTAAAAAGAAGTGAGAAAGATAGCTGTCAACAGCAATGATTACTGAACTGTTTAAAGTGAGAAGAAAGACAGCAACAGACATTGAGGCCTTAAAAAGAATAAATACCTGTAATCTCTTCTCTAGTAAAACAATTTGTTTTGTAATTACAAGTCATGTGATGCAGTTACAATTTTCTTAGGTACATTCACTCTTCATCCTGAACAAAAACAATTTTCTCTCAATATCTCTGTTTATTTTCAGGAAAATTATACTGCAGCTATAGTGTCTGTGCTTGTAAAATATCTTAGCATAATCATTACTTAAACATCATCATTCCTTAAGGAAAAACAACTCTAGTGTAATTTAAGACTGAAGTAAAATTGTATTAAGAAATAAGCTGGATTTGGAGCTAAATTAATAAAAATTATTTTCCTTTAGATTTGGGAATGATTTGCAAATTTCAGAAAAGTTATTTGTCCTGGATGCTGGAGCATCTGGGTCTAAAGATATGAAGCTTCTGCGAAATCACTTGCAAGAACTAAGAAACCAGATAATTTCTGTAAGTAATACCTAATGGTCTGGGTTGGATCAGCCAAAATGTGAAGATCGTGTGTAATAATCTACTGTAAAATTCAAACTTAGAACAATGAAGCATACAGAAACCACTGTTGTTCCAATGCTCTAACAGCACACTTGACAGGTCTTGTGATAAACAAAGCCTTGACATCAAGGAAACAATTTGAGATTTCCGTTTAAAGTCATAATTTTGGGTTTTGATTGGCAGTAAGTGGTTTCCAGCATTGCCCCCCACCCCTCCCCACTTTTGTTTGGTGGTTGTTTTTTTTTTAATCAGCATAGTATTATACCAAAACAGAGAAATATATTATAAATATATTTCAGGAAAATAAGCTTTTTTACTAAAAACCCACTAGAGTAGAACAGTTTTCTCAACTGTTAGAAAGATAATTCCAAATACAGATATGTAAACTGAATATGTATTAACTTTCGACTGTATTTTTTAATTGGAAACTATTGCTTGCATTTGTTCCTGTATGTGTAGGTGTATGCATATGAGACTAAAGGTAAAGTGTAGACATGGTTTGGTGTTATCACCATGAATCCATGGAGACTTCCATACTAAAGGTTACCAAATTTTTTGTAGCCTGTGCTAAATGGATTAATATTATGTTACACACGAAAAAGAATTTCTGCAGCTACTTTTGAAACATATTTTTTGTAATTGATTAAAAGTGGATGTATTACTCTGTTAATTCTGTGGGTTGAGGAAAATATTTGGATTCATGCAAAATTCAGGCTATTTTACATTCCTGATGGTCTCTTGATTTTGTAAGCTTTTCTTCTCTAAGAAGAAAACAGCTTATTATAGCTATGGTCACCAGCTTGAAATCTGAAGGGGTTTACTGCAAAAGAAGTGAAGGCTGTGGCTTGAGAGTGTAGCAAGAAGGCATCAGTCAAGTGTAAGGCAATCAATACATCAAAGTACCATTTTTGCATCTTATTTAGTACCCAGCTCTCTCACTTTTTGAAGTAAATTGGTCCTGTAAAGATACCAATGAGTACAGATTTTAAATAAATTCTATAATTTTCAAAATAAACATTAACTTACAGATGCATGACAGCAACTCATGGTGATATTTGGAAAATTTTCTAATTTCAGTGAGAAACTGGTTTCTGCAATCCACTCTTTTAAGAAAAGGTAGACAGATCTTACAGCAAGTAATTTCCAGATGAAAGAATAAGGGTCCAGCACAAAGGAAACTCTTTATATCTGAATATCTGAATTGGATTAGAACTCGTTTTAAAAAAAAAGGTACCACTATTCTCAAATGTATGTTTTCTGTGCTTTTCTAAGACCTGCCCACCCATTACTCACCTGTGTGAAAAAATAATCTCCACACTGCCTTCGTGGAGAAAAATTAATGGACCCAACCAGCTGATGTCCTTGCAGCAGTTTGTATATGATGTACAGGAACATCTTAATCCCCTAGCAAGTGAAAATGACCTACGGCATATTGCACAGCAGTTGCATAGCATAGGAGAAGTAAGTATTTTTACTAAATTCCATCTCTTTATTTGCAAGATACTATTCTGGTAGAATATTGCTTTATAAGTTTAAGCAAATGTCTAAAGTTATTTGGTTTTTTTCTCTTCTTAAGACGTCATAAGAATTAGAGAATGCTTATTAATGCTTTCTGTTATCATTATGTCTTGTGGCTTGATTTTGTTCAACGTATGTGAGACAGGAAGAATTACAGTTTATTGCTATAGTTGTAAGAATATCAAATACCCAGAAAGGATCACTGTGTTATCACCTTGAAGAAAGTGTTCACTGCATATGAGAGATTTAATGTGTCTATTAGAAATTGAATAGTAGGATAACACCTTTGCATAAACAGCTTGCAGGACGTGACTAGGTTTTCCAGCTGTTGGGCTCTAATCATTTCATTACTAGTGGAAAATTACAACGAGATCTATTTTTTGTTCTGATTACTTGGCATATATTTAGATGCACTGTTGTTTTTTCCCTGTGAGCAGTGTTAATCAAATTGTCAGGTCAGTCTTTTAGGAAGGTGAGAACATGGGATATCATCTTGTACTTCACATAACTTTCATATTTATAAACAGATTAACATTATGCAGAGTGAAACTGTCCAAGATGTTGTGCTTCTGGATCCTCGCTGGCTCTGTTCTAATGTCCTTGGAAAAGTCTTGTCAGTGGAGAACCCAAAAGCCCTCCATCACTATAGAGGTCGGTACACCATAGAGGACATCCAGCGTCTGGTGACAGATAGTGATGTGGAAGAACTGATACAGATTTTGGATGCCATGGATATTTGTGCAAGGGACCTTAGCAGTGGAGCAATGGTGGATATTCCTGCTCTCATAAAGACTGACAATCTCCACAGGTCTTGGACAGATGAGGAGGATGAAGTGCTGATTTATGGTGGTGTTAGAATTGTTCCTGTGGAACATCTTACCCCATTTCCTTGTGGAATTTTTCATAAAGTTCAGGTGAATCTCTGCAGGTGGATTCATCAGCAGAGCACAGAGGGGGATGCTGATATACGTCTGTGGGTAAATGGATCAAAGATCATGAATCGTGGAGCTGAGCTTTTAGTGCTGCTGGTCAACCATGGGCAGGGTATAGAGGTTCAAGTTAGAGGACTGGAAACAGAGAAGATCAAGTGCTGTTTACTTCTGGATTCTGTGTGCAGCACCATTGATAACTTAATAGCCACAACCTTACCAGGTCTCCTGACTGGGAAATATTACCTTAGTCCTCAGCAGCTGAGGGAACATCATGAACCAGTAATGGTCTACCAGCCTAGAGACTTTTTCCGTGCACAGAGTCAAAAGGAGACATCACTAACTAACACTATGGGGGGATATAAAGAGAGCTTTAGCAGTATACTGTGTTTTGGGTGTCTTGATGTTTACTCCCAGGGAAGTCTAGGAATGGATATTCACGTTTCTGATCTGAATCTGCTTACCAGGAGAAAACTAAGTCGACTTTTGGATCCACCTGATCCAATGGGCAAAGACTGGTGCCTTCTTGCTATGAACCTAGGCCTCCCTGATCTTGTTGCAAAGTACAATACAAGTAACGGAACACAAAATTACTTTCTCTCAAGCCCAGTTCATGCCCTTCTGCAGGAATGGAGTAATGCACCTGACAGCACTGTAGGCATACTAATGTCTAAGCTGAGGGAATTAGGTCGCAGAGATGCAGCAGATTTCTTACTGAAGGCATCTTCTGTATTCAAAATTAATTTAGATGCTAATGGTCAAGAGGCTTATGCCTCCAGTTGCAACAGTGGCACATCTTATAACTCAATTAGTTCTGTAGTGTCACGGTAATAGGAGCTGTTTTGCATTGTCATCCTTTCAAAGTACAGAAAGGAAAAAACTTACAGTATAAAAGTTATAGTGCATACTGTAATTTATGAGGTTTTGCATCAGAGGATCCTTCTCTGGCACCACCTTTTTTGTGCATAAACTTTCTATTCCTAACTGTGAATTGTTGCTCTTTACTAAAAAAGACTGGTGTACTTCTGCTGGTTTAAAACTATTTCTGATTGAGAATGTGCTGCTTAATACTGCCATTTCAACTGGAAAGTCTTAACTTTTGGATTACGCACTGCAACTGTTTTATATAATTCTCCCCATAAAAGGGAGAGGGAGAGGAACAGCACATAGTACCTTATATGTGTGTTTCTTACATTCTTTTTTTTTTTTCTTTCCACTATGTCCTCTGCTTAACTTTTTTTTATATTTGTAAGGAGAGAAATCCACCATTTGTGGTCAATCTGACCAAACCTAAGTGCATAGTTTTTAGCTGAAAAAGTGAGTGCCTTTTGCAGAAGGGAAGAGTGCAGTTGATTTGAATGACCCTGCTGGAGTTACAAGAACATGCTACCTCTGTTTCACTCAAATTGTCTGCATGCTTATCATTGCAAGTGGTGCTTGCCTGTTAATTTTTCCTGCACTTCTAAGTCATTGGTGATGACTCACGCAGAGCATTCTTGTGCCAGTACTATAGGTATAGATGTGATACCTAATCAACTTCAATTACAGTCAGATCATAATGTGAGAATCTCTTAAACTTGCCAATTATCATGCTTCGTTATTTCCATGCACCTCAGGTAAAAGTTCGTATCATTATAATAGAGTTCAAAAAACACAAGTGTTGGATACTACAGAATAATATTGTCTAGCTGTCAGTTGTAATTTGTGTATAACAAAGGTTTTCTACTATTAGATCCTGCATTACTTACTTCCTGTACTTGAAAACTTTGATGGGGATAAAAAAAAAAAAAAAAGGAAGCAAGGTTTCTTGCAGTGATAACTTTAAAATTGATATGAGGGAATATGATCCATTCTCTGTTCTAAAAAGCATGTAATTTTCATGGTGCGGTATGTGTTTGTTTATATATATTGTATGTATATATATTAAGACTATTTTTTTCCTTAATCTTACATTGTAGTAAATTTTAAAGGATTTTTCTACAAATAAACTGTTGCTTGTTGCATCCTTGTTGATTACATTCTGTTGCTGATGGGCATCAAAACTTCTCTTTTATTTACAGTCAGAACTGAGGAGAAGCAATGTCTGCCTTCTGAAGTTCTGGGAATCTCCTGTTTGACTTCAGGGGGAAATCTTAGTATGCTGCAGGAATATTTATGGGTTTTTTTTTATTGCAGAGATGGCCCTGTGCAGCAGAGGGATCTGCATTCATTTGAACAAATAGCAAGCCAAAGCAGTTTGCTGCATAGCTTTTCCTTTGTGGTTTTTCATAATGGAAACTAAAACAGCAAATGTGAGTCTGTCATCAGGAATTCTCCAGATAATGGTGTACTGCAAGAGAGAGAGGACACTGCATTAGAACTTGTGCTGCTTTACATTAAATATCCCCTCATCACACAAGGGACTCTGCTGGTGCTACTTATTTAAAATCTCAACATCACTCCTGATAGCTGCACAGTCTTGGTATGGCATGCTATGCAGGCAGCTTTGTACAATACCTCTGCCCTGTGTATGCTGCAAAGGTTTTAAGCAAGATCTTAAAATGCTAGTTGCTGTTTCCCCCTGCCTTTCTTTGCCTATTTTACCCTTGCTTCATTAAATCTTTCCCCAGCTCCCAGTTATTGCTGCGCTCCATAGTTAACCATTCTGTTAAAGTCTAGTCCTCAATAAGAAGTATGGTTTACAAGCAGTCCTACCCTGAGCTATCTGTGTTTTGATATTCTGCTTCTGACAAACTGCATTCAACATCTCCTGCCTCTGCTCTAACTGGCACAGTGAGAGCCCAGCTCCATGCAGCCTGTGTTTACCTCTGTCACCTAATGGCCGCTACCATAGTTCAGCTTCCAGCTGCGGACATGCTTAGTACTTCTGCCAGATTCTGGTAAGTGGAGGGGTCTTTCTCATGTCATAAAACTTTCAGGGTTTCTGCCAGAAAAGGTTTCCTCCCTCCCACCTCTCCAGATGCTTTATGGGCACTTGAGATGTGTGGTCAGCTTACCAACACTGATTAACTGCTCCTTTTACTTTCTTTTTGTTTCTCCCTTCCCAACAGCACGTTTCTTGCTGTTTCTTGCTTTCATTTACTGTAAAATGCAGGCCTGGGAGTATAAATTATTTAGTGGACTCTATGACGAACCTTTGACTAGAAGTCACAGCCTATTGCCTCATTTATAGTTTTCATGTTAATACGCTCAGGAAAGTGAGTCATAGTCACAGGATAGCTTTGGATTCCTCTCTTATAAATCCTGTGCTACAGATGAAAAATATTTTAAAAATTGTTTCTTAGATGACAATTTGGGGATAAAAATAAGGCTTGCCATGTATTACAAGTGAGCATCCCTTCTGTTGCTTCACTTATATTAATGCCTTGTTTTGTTTTGTGAATGTGACTAGGAGAAGAGCTTAATTCTAGTTTTTACAACTGTGTTTAAAAGATGCACAGATCCTGCCCTCACTACAGAAAGTGAGAAAATGCAGGTCTTTGCAAGGTCAAAAAAGTTTAGTCATATGTGCACAGAATGTATAGTCCATGCAAGGTACATGATAAGCTTAGTTCCTGACAGTGAAATAACTGAAGCTGAATACTAATCATCTTTGTAGCTTCAGAGTAGAGCTGCTGAAACATAATCTTGAGGATAAAGCAATGAATGGCATTTTTCATTTTTTCTTCAAAATCCATAATATAGACAAACTCTCAGGTTTGCTGCTCAAGGCCAAGAGGCATTACAGAATACCTTCTAGTTTAGAGAAGTATTCTGCAGCCAGACTCAAATCTTGAAGAAATTTTCTGAAAAACTTAGCGAAGAAGCAAACACTTTGGTGCAGGCCATTTTTGCCAATGATTTCTCCCAAGTATGCAGCAGCATGCATCAAACAGAAAAAGTACTTCATACTTCATATGACTATTTTTATCAGGTATTACTGGCTGTACTGTCTTTGGAAGTTTTGTTGCTGACCTGACTGCTGAGTTTGAAAAGCCACAAGAGATCAGTGGTTACATGCAAATGATTTTAAGGTGAGCCAAGGGTGTCCAGAGGCTGCCTTGGGCGGAGGTGGATATATATGATTTTTCTCACCTTAAAAGGATGAGGAGACAAGGGCAACATTAAGAGAGTCACAGGTTTTAGGACCTTTAGGATTCAAGTGATTGAGAAAGTTATGAAACTACAAGAGTTTAGAAACTCCCAAATGTCACATGCTTGACAGAGCCAAAAGGTTTAGAAGGGAGCCAGTTTCCTAAATGGTCAGATCTTTACAGAGGGCAACAGTGAAGTTTTTAGAACTGGCTGTGCTGGAGCCAATTTCAGGTTCTCAACCTCTGTTGGCTGTGTTTCTCCCTCAAAGGAGAAGTTACCTCCCTAATTCATTGCAACCTTTTTATTGCAGAGATGTTGTGTTGCAGCATCATTGTTTAAAACAGGTGCCTCGATTTGAATTGCCTCACTATTTCAATTTTGCCAATGAAATGGAGGAATAATGCCCAAGTTGTAACTCCAAAGAAATTAAATGGAGCATGCTGTTGGCTAAGTCAGAGGAGATGGAGCAATATAGTATCTTTGAAGGTGGCCTAAAAGCACTCTGCACAATATTAAAATTTATTTCTATTTGATGTTTTTATTTGTGGAATTCAGTCTACTGTGTCACCAAACCCCCCACCAAAAAAAAAAAAAAACAAAAAAAACACCTAACACCACCCCACCAACAATTCACTCATATTTCTTTTCAAGCATTTTCTGACTCAGAAGACAAGGCAGTGGTTGGAAAAGAGAAAGAAAATCAGTTTTGAACAACGCCTGAAGTACTTGCTTTCCAAAAGGGTTACAGTCAAGCCACTCAGACTTTGCAGGTAGAAGTCTTTGGGTCTTCAAAAGTCAGATGAGCGGTATGTAGAAGGGACCGGATGGTATTCCTCTGTATGGCTACACCATTTATCATAACAAGCTTTACAGGAGTAGTCGGACCAGCAGCTATGCTTACTCGAAGCCAGATGAGAATCTTCTTGGTGGACCTGGTTCAGTTTTGCATTAACCAAACTGACCTAGCATTTCTGCACCAGCCAGACTACTTTGGATGAGGTCCAAAAAATCCAACACATGCATATTTAAAATAGTTTTTCAGAAAGCAATTATGTTGCTGAGTCAGTTGGATGTATCTTAAAATTCAGTGGCCTGTCCTGAGACAAGGCAAGCCAGACCAGCATGCCCAAACTCTGGCTCCTGCTGTCAGCAAGCCTAGGACACCTACACTGCCAGTATGCACTCACATACCCTAGGCAGAGAGGAAGACTAAGAATAATTCAGGGCAGGGTGATAAGGGGTCTCAAACAGGACTGAATACTTGGCCTTGCTGCATCTTACATGGATTTCTCAGCAAAGAGATGCTGGCTGCCTGAGTTCACACATACTCCTGCAGAAATGTAGCACCTGCTGCAATGGTGTATGCATTTCTGGTGGCTCTGTGTCCAGGCCCATGAATACACACTCTGTTGTATCTGCACAGGACTCAGAGATCAGCTTGGTGAGGTATCTTCCCTATGGATTCAGGCATGGTCACAGCTGAGTGCAACACCCGGAGAAGCTCTATGCTATATGTGTTGGAAGTATAGCCAGGATGCTTCTGCTGCGCCTCAGCAATTGAAACTGGAGGGCTGGGGAGAAGGTTGGAATTTGCATGAGCAAGGACTGAGTGAGACACCAGCATGTGGTGCACAGGAAGGGGAGGATGAAGTTGTACTTTTCAAACCTGTTTTCAGAGAAATGTGCTAGAGAGAAGGCTCTTGTATTAGAGGGCTAGACTGCTGATGTTAAAAGATGGCATGTGTATGACTCTTTGAGTCATCTTGTGCTTCACTTTTTGAGCTGCTCATTGCATTACAAAATCAACTTTTGTAGCCTAGCCACAAAGAAGTATAGTTTGACTAGTCTGTTTCCCATGAAAGATGAATCAGCTTCACTTTCAGACCCCCTGCATAAGGACTGATTACAAGTCAAAATAGATGTAGCAATCAGCTAAGCAAAAGGAGTGCACAGAGAAGGTTAGCAGTGAACCTTGCTATCACTGAATATACCTACAAAGCACCATAACTTTGTATCATTTTTAGGTCTTTCTTTTAGGTTGCAAATGTGAGAAAAAAGTACTCTGCTGAGTGTAATCAATTGCTGCTGAGCCAAAACTTTTATTACTGGAATAGCAAAGGGTACAAGTCTGGAATCTTGTGGCAAAGGCAATGTGTCAGGGCATATGAAAGCCAGAGTGGGTCCAGGTGAGTTGAAGAACAGAAACATATCCTACCCTCCTATGCCTATAGTATGGATTATTTCATTATTCCTAAGGCATGTATCTGGAGCAATAAAGATATTTCTTTAGAAGTGTTTCCCACTTAGCTAGGATTAGAGTCAGACTTGGTTATACTTAAAAAATTAACCACCATCCTCTACAAGCAGAACACTTCAAATAAACATTTTCTACGGACCCCCTGGGGATTGTGTTGGCAGCTGGAGAATGTTGTAGCTATTAACATGTTGTAGCAAAAAACATGGAAGGAGTGAGTCACCATAACCAAATTAGCATCAGATAGGATGGGCTAAATTTCCTTAGTTGCTCAAAGTCACAAGGAAATATCACTTGCAGCTGCTAGACCTGGTAGTCAGGTACCAGTAAAGGTTTCAGAGAAACTTAAGGCATCATGTGCAGTATCAATCTGCTTATAAAGGTTCAGAATGGAGCTGCATGAATGTTTAAATTGATTGATTAACACAGTTTCTATGTAGGCTTTGGGAACTTCAGGCACAAAGCTGCAAGTGCTACTGGGAAGAGGAGAATTTCCAGGCCTTTTTATCCCAGGTAATAACACCTGAGAAGTGTTTTGCAAAGCACTTATTGCTGCCAACCCAGGGAAATACAGAAAGGAACCTAATCTGGTGTCAGTTTGGGTCTACAGGACAGGTATGAATAGATGAATGCAAAGCTACCATGTGACTTCCCATTTGCCATTCATTCTCCGAGACATACTGTTGATTTGTACTTAGTAAAACAGGGAGAATATTTTTCAGCAGAAGCTGAAGGAGAGTTACAGCAAGAACAACCTCCCCAGCTGGGACAACCATGCAGTTGTCCTATTTCCTACTATTATGACTAGGAAAGCTCTACATAGCTCCCACAGCCACCATAGAAAAGTATGGCAGAGAGAAATTCTGCCTTGTTTTATACATTCTTCTTCAGTAAGGATATGCAGTTATTTAAAAGTTCAGTCTTTCGTGCTAGCACAGTATTTTCACAACTCCCTTACCAGACCCACCTTTCTGCTTAAAATTGCTCACTGCAGGAAAGAGTGCTACATCCCTCATGTGAAACAGTCCTGGCACCAGGTAAGCCAGGTGTTGCACAGAAGGAGAGCACAGGTCAAAGCGAGTGCATGATAGATTAACATGATGGTCCCAAGAGCCTCTTTCTACTATCAGTTTAACCATGTGCCCAACTCCAGCAAAATTCAGCTGTACATTGTGAATGTGATCTCATGGATATACCTGTAAATACCAAAATATGGCATCTGGTGAGGAGAACAGAGGTGCAACTGTTTTATGTTTTTCTTTATGGTATGCTAGACTGAAAGCATCTTTCACATTCCACCAATGAGCTCAGGAACAGACTTCATAATCACAAAAGAATCTCACTAAACTCAAGTCTGATGTTCATGTGTACTTGTACTACTGCATTAAGCACTAAGTCCTGCCTCTTTCAGAGTTCATTGGACTACACCTTTTCATTTAGAGAAGTGAAGCCAATTTATTTAAAATTGCTAGAAATTGTTTTCAGTAAATATTTATCATCACTATCTCTGAGGCAAATTGTTTTTAATGTGTCTCAATGAAATCTCTAAAAGATTTTCTCCAATGGAAAAACAATCTTTGGCAGAAATTGCCTATAATCTAAGAGAGACTTCTGCCAACTGTTACTTTGACTAGTAAGTGAAGTCATATGCAAATTGTTTCTGTTGTTAGAAGAATTAGTTTCAAAATCTGGTATTAAAAAACTCCTGTAATCCACTATCAATCTGAAGCCATAACTCTTTGTAAGACGCCTACATAGCAATGCCACAGCAGAATCATGACTTCAATGTGCCTTTACATAACAGATAGAAGTTGTGGTGGTTTAACACCAGCAGGAAATTAAACCCAAATAAACCACTCCCCTTACCCACAAATCTTCCAGTAAGAGAGGGACAAAGGCAGAAGCTATGGGCTGAGATAGCGATTTCCTGAATGCAAAGAACAACTGAGTAAGAAACACACAATAACAACAAAACAAATGCCAAAAGTATACAGAGAGAGAAGCTGTTTTACCTACAGAAATGTATTCACCCTCAGGAACACAAACAAGATGGCGGGTGCTCCCCACAGGTCACACCCACATGGCTTCCCAGACAAGAGCAAAACGGCAACCTTCCTGTGCCCTGCACCAGTGCAGAACAAGGGCCAAGAGGAGGGGGGCTCCCACAGACAGTGCTTCCTCACACCTTCCCCCTGGAGAGGGGGAGGCAAAATGACACTCTTCTGCTGGCACAACTGGGTTTTCCTGCCAAAGCCGTGCTCCCGGGCATGATGTGGGAGGTGTGGGAGAACAACCTGGCCAGGCTCCCTGTAGCACTCAGCCCCACCTCCCTGCCACCAGCAAAGCATGAAGGAAGACCACCTTCCCTTACAGGAATTTAGAGCCTTGCATCCACGCATACACAGCAGGTATGAAGACTGTTATGCCACTGCAACCTTATTATTAATATCCACCAGGCCCAGAGCCACATCTTGCATGAGCCAAAGCCAAATTCCGTTTGTAGCTTGGAGAAACTGATCTGCAGACCTAATCTCAGCCAACTCAAGGGCTTGTATTTCTTTCCCAGTTCTTTAAAGTTAACCTCAAAAAGTAAAGTGTGCAAACAGTACTAATGACAATTTTGGGAAGCAGATCAGCTGCAAATACAATAATTTGAGTTGTAAACAAGCTGTTGTATTCTCTTTCTGCAATTTCCAGTTTTAAAACTTACCTGTCAAGTCAGTTCATTTGTCTTTTTCAAATCTAGGAAACATAATGAAATATGGAAATCTTGTAGTGTAAGTGATTTTGGCTATATTGTGAAAAAGACAACTGAGAAATTGGGCTGGCACTGCTCATTGTAAACACTGTCCAAGAGCACAGTCTTTCATACCAAGACAGAGTCTGATTTATGCCTCCTCTGCTTGGTAGAAGTGTTTCCTCTGTGTGCCCTGCAGAAGACTCTCTACTGTGGACCAGAGGGTGCTTCCCAACGCTTAAAAAATCCCAGCTGGAAACATACTGTGTCATGTTTATAACTAAGACAAGGGCTTCATTAGCATTGCCAACAACAGGGATTTTTTGAGTGCTCTGTTGCCATCAGGCAGGGTGTGGTGCAAGGTTATTAAACTGCCTCTGACACTTAGTTTTCATCTGACACATGCTTAATTGTGAGGATGTCCTTCCTTCTATTAGTGTTTGAATTAGTCCCACTGTAGATGAGAAATGTTGTCCAAACCATGTTATACAGTAAAAAATACTTAAAGCCACAGCCAGAGTATTATGGTAGAGGCAAGTTCAGATGTCGTGTCCTCAAATTTCCCAGCATCAGCCAGGAATAGCACTGTCTTATTCCTGATAGGCAGAGATGCAGTGGTTGACATGACAAAGGGGGTGGTCTAGATACCCCTGTGGGAAAAGGAGAGCTGCAGTGTAAGCCATTAGTAAGAGAGAGACTTTATTCAATGTTTTCTGTCATCTCCTTCTGTTTCTCTTAAATATATGGATGAAGGTAATATGGGACTGTGACAAAGAAGGAAATGTGTGGGGATATTATGTACTAGTATCTGTTGATCAAAAGTGCAGTGTTCAGATGCCAAGGTCTGAAATTAGAGTCTATGGTAAAAAAAAGGTTGTTCTTGCATGAGGAACAAATTTCACAAACTACGTAGCTTTGCTGTATCATAAAGAGCTATATCCTTCTTTCCAGCTTTTAATTCATCAGGGCATCAAATACAGAGCCAGTTTCAAATCTTGGAAGCCAGATGTGCTCCTCATAACCTCTGCTCCTCTGAAGCCTACCTGTGATTGCCAGCTCCAACCAAACAAATAAATAAAATACTTTGGGGAATGGGAACGGAATAATTAAGTGTTGAAATGATCAGACTAGAAAAAGGCACTCACCTTTGGAAAACATCTACGCGGCTTTCTGCAGGGAGCAGAGACAGTTTTAAATGGCAGCTGGAGGCAAGACAAGTCCTCTTCATTACTCTCCATGATGCAGAAAGAGTCTTGGAAAGGGAGGCCCTTGTTCATCCACAGTCTGGGTAAACAAGGCACCTGGAAAATAAGATAAGCCACTCATTCCAAAGCCTGCCCATGTTCTGGTATGGTTTCCTGGAGAGCCCTGTACGTCCAGTTCTCACAGAGTCCCTTTAGACTGGTTGCAAGAGAGAGTCTAATTCTGCCAGCTTAGTAAATGCTGTGTTCAGCTTACCTAAACTGTCCTGTAAGAAAAGCATGGTTAGAGGTTAGTGGGAAACAGTAAACAAAACTAAGCATGCAGCAGCTAACGTAACTACATGTTTTGGGCAGAGAGGAGCAGGTGCTCTTCTGGATCATAGCCACAGTTCAAAGCCATAGTCCGTGTGTTTTGATCAGGAGACTGCTGGCAACTGATGAACAAATGTGACCAAGGCTGACATCTCCTGTTTGGAGGGTGGTTGGTGTGTGAGTGCGTGTGTTTATAGCTAGAGTCAGGACAGATGACGGGTTAGGTACTCTGTTGCAGCAACTTCTGTGCTTCTCATGTTTTGCTTTTTTCTACTTTTTCGTTTTACTTCATTCCAGAATATTTTGGCAAAAATGGAGAGAGAGTAATAGAGAGTTTATATATGATGTGTATATGTAAGGCTAGGTGTATTAGATTCTGGTTGGTGCGAATCTACCTGGCTTGCCACAGAAGGGATTTTAACCAGGTTCTGCCATTAGTCAGCTCTTTAATCTCAACATTTTAAGTTTTGATTGTCCATTTTTCCTGAGTTTCTCAAACTAATCTAAAGCTGTATTACACTTAAAGGGAAAGACCTGTCCTGTTTGCAGTCTTTTGGGTTCACACTAGTACCTGGCATGCTCAGCTAGTTCAGCTCACTCATCCAGCAGGAAGCTGTCACTTGGCTTTGAGGGCATTGTTTGCAGCCCAATGAGCTTGCTGCTACAGCTTAGAGCAGAAATGCGAATTGACAGAAGAGGAAAGGGCCAGAATGTTTTTTCAGCATTAATTCTGGTTCAAATCAGCCTGAATTACTTGGTAAACCACACCCATAAATACATTCAAACTCTATAAAGGTTTGACTTCAGTATTTATTTTAGCTAAAAGTAAGCTCTGGTAAAACTCTCTAGATGCCAGTGGCTCTTGGCAGCAAATAAAGCAGTCCTCTACCCACTTCCAGGGAAACAGCAACTATCCCAAATCCATAAACACTAGCAGATGTGAGATGGGGAAGCCTGTACCCTGGAGAACGTTTAACCAAGAAGGCAAGCCCTGAGTACCAACTGCACCTGTTCTGGAGAGCACAGCACCACAAAAGCAGCACTATGAAATTGACCTCTTAACTCACTGCTGTCCCTTCTATGTACTATGTTACTCCTGTTGGCAAACTGAGTGACATCCACAGCCCTTTCCTTCTCTCCTCAAGCTCCTTGGGTACAGCTAGATCTGGACCATCTGGTGATGAAGAGAGGGTTATTACTGAAGAAAGGAAAAGGAAGTTTGCTGCACTATTGCCTGTGCTACAGGATTCCTGTGCAGAAATTGCTGAGTCTTTCCTTGACCCAGCTCCCTGTGGTGTGCTGACAGGCAATAGTCCTGCCCTGCCTTCAAGGGCTGGGCTGCAGCTCAGGCCAGGGAATGTTTCTAAAACTAGTTCAAGTCTGTGCTGCAGAAGCTCTTGAGCTTTCAAATGGCCATTACTTTTGCTAAGCTCCTGAGAGCTATATAGAGCTACATAGAGAGCTGCAAAGCTATATAGAGTTATGGTGATCCTGCAGCACTGTCACAGGTGCAGGACCTGTGCAGATGTGAGCCATTGCCCCCCCACCTCAACAGGACCTGGGCTTTATATGCTGTGATGAAACAAGCACTGGGAAGAGAGAGGCTAGATAGAGGTGTGGATGAAAAGGCACAGCATATGAAGAAGGAATGCGGTACTACTCACCATTAAACATTTTTTGAGCAAAATTCACCTGTGTATCATCTGTTCCCCTTCATCTCTTTCATTATATCCATAAGATATTTTTAGTCTATTGGCTTTTGGGTTTGTTGCTTTCCTTTCAGTCTGAAAAGAAAGGGGAAAAATGCTTTTATAGATAGGCAGCAGCTGCCACAAATGTTGTTTCCTAAACCAATATAATGAACAAATTTAATTTTTAATTCAAAGTACAAAGTTACAAAGCAAGACTCAATTTTCCAATTCTTGCACACCCAGTACCACTGGTGGTTTCAAGACGTGAGTCTACATCACTCAATCTGGGAAAATATAAAAAACAAGCCAACAAATAAGGCTAGTTCTGTCAATGAATCAGAAAGCATCTTCCTGTATTTGAACAAACCCTGATGAATTTAAGGGATGTTCTGTGATCCTGCTTCTGAAGAATGGTCTTCATTTAATCTGTTTGCTCTTCACTCTCAAAGCAGCAGGGTTTGCAATGCTGCAATGCTGGTTAACACACAGCCCCAGTTGTCTGCAGGGGCCATGGTCCAGGACCAGCCTTCCAAGACAGGCACCACCTGAGAGCTAGAGCAGAGGTCAGCTTGGACCCTGATACCACATCAAGTATGACCAAGGATTAAGGCATTGCTTTTGGATGGTGGGTTTCCCAGGTATTGCAGCTGGATACCAGACTGTGGACAGGATCATAGCTAAACTGTTTATGTAGATTAGGGTGAATCTCGGGTTGCTTTTTCATGCCCACCCAGGGACGCCAGTTCTCGGGTTCGTTCGGTGGGTTTCCCGAGATTCAGGTGGTTTAAAGTCCTTTGCCCTCTGGAAAGCCCCAAGCCAGACGCAGAAACA